>RJWM01051847.1:0-10305 GCA_004363535.1 Dasyprocta punctata
GGGGAAGGACCGTGAGAGGATGAGAAAATAAAGAAAAGAGACAAAACCTGAGGTCAGGTGGAGCCCTTACTCTCCTGATGGGAGGAAAGGAACTGCTCAACCACCATAGCACCTTTATCTATACACCCCTAAGAAGAATCTTAATTTCAGCCCGACTGTCTAGCTGTTTCCCTGGCTGGCCTGGGCCTCTTCTTGGTGCTGGAACAGCTTGTTTATGTGGCTTGTTTTGGGCTCTGTGTTTTCAGGGCTGGCCTTGCTTTACCCCCACACTTGATCAATCTGCAGCTTCAATGGCTCCCTACATCATCTATTCTATGGTGCTATTTATCTATGCATTTAAGTATCTAATGATTCTATCTATGATTCTGTTTATCTCATGCTTCCGTCCATCCATCCGTCCATCCATGCATCCACGTGTACCTAAATATCTGTGAATGTCTGTATCCACCCACTCATTCATCTTTTCTCCTCCCTTCCTTTCATCCATACAACTGTCTTTTCTTCCAACCACTCCCCTTCCCTTCCCTCCTCCCGCCCATCCATCTTATAAGCACGTATCTATCTATGAACCCTCGCTCTCCTCCCTCTCTCCCAGTCACTCCATCACCTGTCTCCCGGGGTGTCACTCATGCAGCACCATCTTCTTCTGGTCAAACTGAGGCACGCAGTCGCAGGCCAGTCCAAGGTGCCCTTTCCTTGTGAGCCGGCAGCCACCCCTGCTCGGTGCCCGGGGCCCGGCTGGCACCGGCGTCCTTGGGAGCCCGCTCTGCCGCCGTCACTGCGGCGGCGTCCGGAAGGTGGCCAGCACACTCAGGTGTCTTTGCACAAAAGCGACCGTTTCGTGGTCCCCTTTTTGCTCCTTCCTTTCCCGGATGTGGCTACTGTAGGAAAACCACAGTCGCAGTCCTGCGGAGGGGCGCTGGGAAGGGGGCTCCGACTGCCTCCTGGTGACCCAGGGCAGCGCTGAGGACGGAGACGGGGCCTTCCTGAGCCGAGCCCCGAGCGAGCGGCTCCCGTGGCTGAGGTCGGGCCTTCCCAGAGCGCAGCCGCTGTGGTTCCCACCTTTGAGAGCACACTCGCAACAGCTGTCACGTCTGCCGAGCAGGCTGTGTGCCAGGCCCAGGCCCAGACCGCAACAGACGCCGCGTTTCTGTCTTCCACAGCAGCACGTGCGGGGCTGGGGTGGGGCGAGGGGTCGCCATTTCGTGAAATGCAGGAGTCGGGCAGGGGAAGGAAACTTTAAACTGTTTTTCTTTTTTATAAATATTTATTTATTTAACTTTTGGTTTATTGAGATGGTCTTGCTATGCAGTTCAGACTGGCCTTGAACTCACTATGTAGCCCAGGCTGTCCTTGAACTCACCGTGATCCTCCTGCCTCAGCCTCCTGAGTGGGATTACAAGTGTGTGCCACTAGGTACAGCTTTTTTGTTTTGGTACCAGGGATCGAACTCATAACCTCATGCCTGCCAGGCAGGTGCTTAGGCCACTAGCTAAATCCCCAGCCCTATTTTTTGAGACAGGGTCTCACCATGCAGTTCAGGCTGGACTTTATCTCACTTCGTAGCCCAGGCTGGTCTCAAACTCACAAGGATCCTCCTGCCTCAGCCTCCCGAGTGCTGGGATTAAAGGCGTGCACCACCACGCCTGGCTTAGGTACAGCTTTTTTTTGGTCTATTTTTAAAATAATTTTTATTGGTATGTATTTATTATGTTTGCAGTATGTAATGATTACATTCATTGTGGGGAGTAGGTACATGTACATAAGGCATCTTAATTCTTTTGCCTATTTTTAAAAAAATAAGATACTTTGTTTTTTTCCCCCATGAATTTGTAAGTGCTGTTTAAACAGGTGACATATAAATCATGTGTGAAACATATATGTGTTTTCTCTTAATCTGTGGCTTGCCTTTCACTTTGAAGAACAAAAGTTTTAAAGTTGATGAAATGCAGCCATTAATGTTTTGTAGAGGGGATTTGTGTGAGGCTGAGTTAGGGCACTGCCATTTTACAGGTGTGGAAACTGAGGCCCAGGAAGAGGGCAGCTCATTCTGGTTCTCCAGCTGCTACTGCAAGTGCTCCAGCCCCCTGAGGCTGTGCTTGCTAATTGGGTCAGTGCCTCTTGCTGGTTAATGAGACTGCTAGATCTTAGGGTGATTCTGTTTTAAGGTATTGGAGAACCCTCCATACTGTTTTCCATTATAGCTGTCCTCATTTGCACTCCCCACAAAAGTATGCAAGGCTTCCCCTCTCCCCTGAATCCTCACCAGCACTTGTTGTAGTTTGTCTTTCTGGTGCTAGCTGTTTTAACCACAGGGAGGCGCTCTCTCACTGGAGTTTTGTGTCTGTATCTCCCTGATGGTTGGTGATGTCGAGAACTTTTTTCATGAACTCACTGGCCACCTGTCATCTGCTGAAGTTCTCCATCTGACACTCATGACAAATTCCACTCTCAGCTTGTTGTATTCCCCCCCTTTCTGACTTGCTGAATACTTAAATAGTTGACTACGTCAGGGATTTATTTACTTTCATAGTGTTATATAAAAGGAAGGGTTCATCTGGTGATACGTAGAAGAGAGGAGGGTCAGGAGAATGAAACATTCAGTTGGGTTTTTGATGGATGAATAGGAGTTTTCTAAGATGTAGAAGAGGTTGTTTCCAGTTGAGATAACTGTCAGACAGAGCAATAACCTCCTCTCCCCAGGGAGGATTTAGATGTCAGGATGCCCAGATACTGCCAAAATTCCATTTCAGTGCTGCACTCACGCCAAATCAGACTGGGAAACAGGACACAATCTGCTTGACTCCCTCCCTCTTTCCCCCCGATCCAGAAACAACTGAGTCAGGGACGTTTCGGCTGCCCTTGCCTTGGATGTCGACAGGGCTCTTGCAATGCTACCACCCTGAAAGATGGAGGAGGACACTGCTTTGCTTTGTGGGATTGGTTTGCCCGTCTGAAGGTGCTAAACTGCTGATCGTGAGGTTTCAAAATATCCCCTTTATCCACTCCCAGGAGATCCCCAGAGTCACCGGATTCACAGACACAGAAAGTGGGATGGTGGGTCCAGGGCTGGGAGGGGCGGGGCTTCGTGTCCCATGGGGACAGAGGGAGAGCTTTCCAAGTGACGGATGGTGGTTACTGTACCACCGCGCGGATGTCCCGGACAGCGCAGACTGCACTGTGACTTCCACGGGCTGCAGTGGGAAACTCTGTTATGTGTATTTCACCATCATGAAAAATTATAAAATTGGCGAATGAAGGAAAGTGTACACACACACACACACACACACACACACACACAGTCTGTCTGTTTGAGACAGGGTCTTGCTACATAGTTCAGGCTGCACCTGACCTCACTGGCTGGCCTTGAATTCACAGCAATCCTCTAGCCTCAGCCTCCGGAGTGCTGGAATTCAGGTGTGCTCCACCATGTCTAGCTGGTAATACATACTTTTATTTTTATTTTATTTTATTTTATTTATTTATTTATTTATTTATTTTTGCAGCACCAGGGATCAAACTCACAACCTCACACCTGCCAGGGCAGGTGCTTAAGCCACTGAGCCAAACTCCCAGCGAATACATACTTTTAAAAAGGGAATCATACAGAATATAAATAAGCCCTCAGCTGTGGCCCCAGGCACTAGGAACATTGGCTATCCTCCCAGAATGCTTCAAATAGACACATGTGTATACCTATATATGGATCTTCTTATGTTCTTGATCTATACCTAAATAAATTATATATCTGTATATATATACCCCAAATTGGATCACACTGTGTATTATAAAATGCAACTTTTTATGCAGTACTTGATCTTGTTCATCTTTCTCTATCATGGAAAATAAGAATGTGGGTGTATTTCCCCCTTTTTATTAGTGTACATTTGCAATGCATGATAATACATTCATTGCATTGACATATGTGAGACATATGTATCTCACATCTTGATTCCTTTTCCTTCCCCTTGCCTCCCTCCCATCTCCCCATCCCTGGATTCCCATCCCATCTCCACACCGCCTATCCTGAGGATGTGACATTGCTGAATGTTATGGTTGATACATTGTGTCAACTGGAGAGGTTTAGAAGTTTTACTGAGAGACTCAGCAGGGAGCCAGGGTCCTTTACTTTGTAAATATCCTCATCCTGTGCAAGAGGAGGGCACAGAGATTTTGTGAGTGCTACACTGGCCCTAGGGGTGGTGGTGGTGGCCTGTGTACAATATAAAGGAGGAGAAGAGGCTTGATCTTGTCTCTTTTGCTCTGGCTACTGCTTTGAAGTGCTGCCCCAGTGCCGTGCCAGCCTGCCTTGGAGCCAGCTTATTATAGACTGAAACCTCCACAAATTGTAAGATAAACAAACCTTTCCTTCCTTCATTTTGGGCGTCAGGTATTTTGTCCCAGCAATGAGAGAAAAGTAAAAGAAACCAAGACAGTGAATGAGAAAAAATTTATAATTAAACTGGGCATGGTGACACATGCCTGTAACACAAGTGCTTGAGAGGCTGAGGCAGGAGGTGTTGCCTGGAGTTTGAGGCCAGCCTGGGATGCATAGTGAGTTCAAGACCTGCCTGGAATAAAATCCCATCTCAAAAAAAACTTTTTTTTTTTTTAACAATTAGGGCAAATAAACTCAGGTGACCATGGTTATACTATATTGTCTATCTGCACCTGACCAAGAGAATTTTATTTTGTTTTTGTGTTGCTAGGGACTAAACCTAGGGTCTCACACCACTGAGTTACAGCCTCAGCCCCCAAAATATTCTCTCCACAAAGAAACAAAATATTACAGCTCAGCGGTATAGCACCTGCCTGGCAAAGGCAAAGTCCTGAGTTTGATACCAGAAAGAAAGAAAGAAAGAAAGAAAGAAAGAAAGAAAAGAAAGAAAGAGAAAAACAACTTTTAGTTCATCAGAAAGCTTTTGTTTGCATTGTTTGATTGTTTGATCATTTTTCACGTCTAAATCTTGCCATATAAACAACTACTTTGAAGATAACAATGTGCAATATATTAACTAGTGTTTGGGCTACAGCGAGAGCACAAGGCCGGCCTGAGCTACATAGTGCGACCCTGCCTCAAAAACTAGGGCCGGGAGTTTGGCTCAGTGGCTTAAGCACCTGTCTGGCAGGTGTGAGGCTGTGAGTTTGATCCCCAGTGCCGCAAAAAAAAAAAAAAATTATATATACATATTAACTAGTGTTCATCTCCTCTTATATTGTTTTGAAATTCTGTATTGTTTTTACCCTTTTTTTGTTTTTTAAAATTAAAAAAAGAAGAAGAAAGAAAGAAAGATCCCTGGGAAGCTCAAGCTGCTAATTTCTCCGAATTATTCACAGCCTAAGAGCGTGGACGGAACCATCAGGTTGGCCTGGTAAACACAGTACCGATTTGCCTGCTTATTTTTCTGGGCCCATTTGAAACAAAACAAATCAAGACAAAAAGAAAAGCATGAAGCCGGGCGTGGTGGCGCATGCCTTTAATCCCAGCACTCGGGAGGCTGAGGTAGGAGGAGCGTTGTGAGTTCGAGGCCGGCTTGGGCTACAATGCCAGCGCAAGGCCGGCCTGAGCTACATAGTGCGACCCTGCCTCAAAAAACCAGGGCCGGGAGTTTGGCTCAATGGCTTAAGCGCCTGCCCTGGCAGGTGTCAGGTTGTGAGTTCAATCCCCGGTGCCGCAAACAAACATGAAAAGAACATTCTGATGCCGAATGTCAGTAGCACAGGGCCAGGAAACAACTGCCAGAGAACCTGCTCTGCACCGGGGGTCCTTTTACTTCCTACCGCCTCACGTCTGGGATCGGATGGGATCGGATGGGATCGGATGGGATCGGATGGGATCGGATGGGATCGGATGGGATCGGATGGGATCGGATGGGATCGGATGGGATCGGATGGGATCGGATGGGATCGGATGGGATCGGATGGGATCGGATGGGATCGGATGGAGCAGCCTTATCAGCCTGCTTGTTCTGGCCTCGCCCACCCTCCGGGTGGCTGGAAGATGTGATTTCAGAGCTGACTTTCACGAGGTCCGGGCTTGGGAATGCACCTCGGGTTTGAGGTCAATCCAAGAACTGCAAAGCCAGGGCTGGATTTCAGGAGCTTCGCTGGCTTTTGGGGAGGACGACGCTCTTATTACTGGGCCGGGGCTGGGGCTGGGGCTGAGGCTGGGTGGTGAGGTGTGCGCTGGGCCCCCATGAGGCTGTCCCTGTGTCTACAGTGCTGTCTGTGCCTCTTTCTAGCTCACCTACAACGACAGCCGTGTCTCGCTCTGTCTCTAGACCACCGACAGCTATGTCGATAGTCAGGTCGTCTGTGGCAGGGGTGGTGAACCTGCGGCACGGGTGCTGCAGCGGGCACGCAGGGCCCTCTCCCCCGCAGGCCAGCCGAGCCACCCCAGCAGCTGAGCACTGGGTAACAGTTGTTTTTTCTAAACAAGTGGATTTGGGGTTGGGGTCTGGGCACTTGATCTCTGAAAGTTTCCCTGTCACAGATCTATCGCCGTAGCGATGTCTAGTTCTGTACCTCCATCTATGCCCTCCAAGTCTGTATCTGTCTGTTCCCAGTCTCCTTCCTCCTGATAAATAAATACCTGCATTCATGCATCTTCGTATATTGCTGGAGCTGTTAGCAACTTCATTTTCCATTGCAATGTGTAGAAATTCCTTCCTTGGTGGGTGTGAGCGACGCCCGTGACGGTGCAGGCTGCGCTTGTCTTTCTACGCCTGGCTTATTTCACTCAGCATAATGTCCTCTAGGTTGCTCCATGTGGCTGCAAATACAAGGAGTTCCTTCCTTTTTAAGGCTGTGTAGTACTCCAATGGGTATATAGCTCATGTTGCTTCCTTCTTTCCTCCATTGCTTTTCTTTTCTTTCTTTCCTTCCTTCCTTTCTTTGTGCCTCCTCTTCCCTCTCCCTCCCTCTTTTCCTCCTTTCTTTTATCCTTTCCTGCCTTCTCCCCCCTCTCTCTTTCTCCCTCCTTCCCTTCTTTTGCAGTGCTGGGAATCAAACCCAGGGCCTCACGCATGCTGAGCAAGTGCTCTACCACTAAGCTACACCCCCAGCCCTTTGTCTCATTAAGTTGCCCAGGCTGGCCTTGAATTTGTCATACTCCTGCCTCAGCCTCCCGAGCAGCTGGGATGACCCTGCACCCAGCCCGTATACATCTTTATTTACCCCCTTGATGGATGCAGGTTGTTTATACAGGGGTCTGAGGGTCGGGGTTGGCCGAGTGTCATGAGGGTATGGAGTCTCTGCTCCCCGGGATGTTGTGTAGCTAAGTACACATCTGCTTCTTAGCCTCCAGCGAAGTCGCACTCCCGTAAACTCATTGCCCGAAACTGAAATGCCAGGAACCAAAATCACGTTTAAAACACTGACGCTGCCGCCCACCCCAGTGTAGCCCAGCTCACCTTAAAGTTCCCAGGCATTCTTCGTGGGGAGCTGGTGCACACGTGCATCTCACTTTAGCCCTTCTGACTTCTGTTTCTCCTCCTCTTCCTTCTCTCACCCTCCATCTCTGGGTCTCCTTGCCCTCTGCAAAAGATCTGCTGCCCTGTTTCCTTCCAGCTACCTTTTGTTCTTTAAATTGTTTATACTTTGGGCTCTTCATAAGTTCCTTTACGTTTCTGTGCCTGGATTATTGTGCATCCCTGTTTCCGACAAATGACTCAAATTTTCCTTCTTTATGGCAGAGTAGTACTCCATATATATATGATTTTTAAAATCCATTCATCCTGCTGATGAACGTAGAGGCTGCTGTCAGATTTAGCTGTTGTCCCAGCACTTGGGAGGCTGAGGCAGGAGGAGCGTTGTGAGTTTGAGGCCCTCTTGGGCTACAATGTGAGCAAGGCTGGGCTGAACTACATTGTGTGATCCTACCTAAAAAAAAAAAGGGCCTGGAGTTTGGCTCAGTGGCTTAAGTGCCTGCTTGGCAGGTGTGAGGTTGTGAGTTTGATCTCTGGTACCAACAACAAAAAAAAAGATTTAGCTGTTGTGAGTTGTGCTGCTATAAATATGGGTGTGCGTGGATCGATGTAATACGATGGCCATCAAACCGAAAAATCCTAAGTTAATTATTGTATATCAGGGACCATCTATGTGTGTGTGTGTGTGTGTGTGTGTGTGTGCATAAAACAAATAGGTAAAGAAAATTTGGTACATACATAGAATGGAGTACTACTGTGCCATAAAGAAGGATAACCCTGAGTCCTTTATGAAAAAATGGATGCACGTTGAAGCCCTAATATTAAGTGAAATAAATCAGATGCACAAGCTTAAATAGCATATGATTTCTCTCTCTTTTTTCTTTTTTTCTTTTTCTTTTTCTTTTTTTTTTTTTGCGGCACCAGGTATTGAACTCACAACCTCACGCTTGTCAGACAGGTGCTTAAGTCACTGAGCCAAACTCCCGGCCCTGGTTTTTTGAGGCAGGGTCACACTGTGTAGCTCAGGCCTGCCTTGTGCTCGCGTTGTAGCCCAAGCCGGCCTCGAACTTACAACGCTCCTCCTACCTCAGCCTCCCGAGTGCTGGGATTAAAGGCGTGGGCCACCATGCCCAGCTTCTCTTTTTTCTTTTAAAGTATTTAATTTTTTTGGTACCAGGAATTGAACTCAGGACCTTGCACTTGCCAAGCAGGCACTTATGCTGCTGAGCTATATCCCCAGCCTGCATATAGTTTCTCTTACATGAGAAGTCCAAATTATAAATAAAGAGCAAAATAAAAGAAAGATAATAGAAGTGGGAAGAAAGACCTTTCTCGAAGGGAATCGAGGGGGGGGGGGGGGGCGGAAGAGGAGGAGAAGAGGCCGCGGGATGTGTTCCGTTCGTGCACACAGGAAGGCAAATGCGATGTCCTGCAAACGTAATCCAACAAAAAACCAAGCCCACAGCTGTGCCGGGGAAGGTGGGGAAACTGGACGCCTGCGAGGGCTCTGAGAGGCGCAGCTGCCGGGGACCGCGCGACGCTTTACCAAAATCATAAACTTCTGTCCGCGCGGTGCCGGGACCCCGCTTCTCAATGGGCATCTGCGAGAGTTGACACCAGGGCATCCGGCAGCGCAGTCACGGGAGCCGCGAGGCAGCGGCAAGCAGGGGCCCTTCAGTTGCGGGGTGGACAACTGCAGGGGTGGACCCCGGCGAGGAGTACTATGCAGCCAGGAGGAAGAAAACTACAGTGTTCGCCACAACAGGGCGCCTGGAGGAGCGGCGGTGGGCAGGACGCGGGGGACACCCACCGTGGATGCGGCCCCGGGGCCCGGAGCGGGCAGCACCGCAGGGGCAGGAAGCAGGGGCGGCACCAGGGCCGGGGAGGCCCGGAGGGCAGCGGGGAGCCCGGAGGCTCAGCCGGCGGGTGCAGGCGGCGGCGGCCCTGTCTCTCCTGCCGTTATGTTTCTGTGTTTCTCCTTTTTCAGCCGTGACGCAAGGAGAAGCCTGGCAGAGTGACGCGCAGCGCACGCACGCGCCTTCCCTGACCAGCCGGGCGGCCGCAGGGCGGACACGGCCTCGGGGCTGGAGGCCTCGCCAGGCCCCGCTGCCGGGGGTCGGAGCCGCGCAGGGCCGGGGCGGGGGCGAGGCCGGGGAGACAGGAGCGCGGGCGGGCGCGTCGGCCTCGGCCTCCTTCCAACGTCACGCCTGGTGAGAGCAGCCTGTCCATCCGTCCGTGTGCCCGTCTGTCTGTTCGTCTGTCCACCTGTGCCTGTCCGTCCATCTGTCCATCTGTCCGTCCGTCCCTCTGCGCATGCGTCCTTCTGTCCGTCCCTCTGTCTGTCCACACGCGGGAGCACCCTGTGTGGGCCCCGCCTGCACCTGTCTGTCTGCCCGCCTGGCCTTCAGTTCATCTGTCCATTCATGTGTCTGCCCATCTGTCCATCCGTCTGTTTGTTCGTCTGTCCATCTGTCTGTGTGTCCATCCGTCCATGTGCCTGACTGTCTGTTCATCTGTCCACCTATGTCTGTCCGTCCATGTGTCCATCTGTCTGTCCGTCCCTCTGACCATGCGTCCTTCTGTCCGTCCCTCTGTCTGTCCATCCATCCGTCCGTCTGTCCGTCCGTCTCTCTTTTTTCTAGTGCACGTCGCAGTGCCTGCCGGCGCCGCCGTTCCGGGTGAGGAGCTGGCGCAGGCACACAGCGCATCCTCCTATATTTTTTCATCCTTTTCCCTCCTCCTCTCTCCCCTCGCTCAGTCTCCTGATCCCCTTGCCTTTGAGAGGGGTCTGTCTTTCCATTCCCTGTTATCCGTCTTTTACTTTGCTCTTTATTTATGACTCGAGTTTCTCATATAAGAGAATCCATGTCGGGAGGCC
>RJWM01051848.1:0-10295 GCA_004363535.1 Dasyprocta punctata
TCCTAACCCACCTTTGCAGAGAGCAGAGTTAGAACTCCAGCTGTCTCCCTGCAGGGAGCTCGCTCAGGCCTGGACACGGGAGCACACAGTCCTTTGTCTACCAGCAGGACACTGGGTGCGCCACGGCAGGTGTGGACAGTGGGCCAGGTCGGTTTGCCCTCTTCACAAGAAGGCCTCTCTGCATAAGTGTCATCCCGTTTCTCTCCCATGGCCCTCGATTCAGCCCTGTTTCCCCCCCCATGGCCTGAGATCCATGCGGCTTTTATTGTTACTGTAGACAGCTTTTGTCCTCTGTGCGTTGCCTGGCAATGGGACACCCCGCTACAAACACTGGGGAGTCAGTAAGTCCCTTGAGCTAGACTCAAATTTGCCATCTTCTGCTTCAGCCTTCCAGAGTGTTGGGATCACAGGCCTGCAGCATGCACTTGGCTCTGTCCTTATTTTGTAACTGTAGAATACTATTTAAGATTAATATGGTTATTGTAGAACTTGTTGATTTAAACGCTCTTGTGTGTCCTGTGTTGGCCATAGCTCCTCTCTGCTCCCCTTTTCCTGTCTGTCCTATGATCTCTCTTTCAAGTACGCCCTGGCTCGGGGCTGTCCTCGTGCCCAGGACAACCACTAACCTAACAGTTAGGGCCCTGTGAGCGTGAATGCGGGTTCAGGGATTTGAGGGTTTCATCGTGGGGTCCTGAGGCTCTGGGATTCCCAAAGCTGGGGTCCAGATCTCTTCTGGGACTCCAGCCCTCTCAGGAAGCTCCCAGTCCCTGCCTGGGGACAGAGGTCCACTGGCTGCTGTCTTGGACTGGAGGTCCCTCTGTCCCCCACTGCACCCAGCCCCACACCTCCAGCTGGCCACCTGGCTTGTCCAGACCCGGGAACCCTCTGGTGGGAGGGAGGGGGACAGGAAGACAGGAAGACACCGGGCCCCGGGCTGCATGGGTGGGGGCGGGCCTGCGGGTCCAACTGGTCTCTGCACAGCGTTCGTGGACTTGGGACAGGGTCCACCTGAGGAGCCCAGTGTGAGGAATACGCATTTGCACACCTTGCTCACCACACAGCTCAGTAGCACAGTGCTCTGTGGGTGTCTGACACTTCCGCTTGTGATCCTGTGGTGACTGGAGCTATGGCTCAGTACCACTGCCCAGCGCCTTGAGAGAGGGTGCGGCACAGACAGCTGATCCGGAAAGCAGTGGCTCCTACTTCACTGAGCGACATCTCATTCCAGACCTTTTAAAAAAAATTTTTTTAAAGACTGGTCTCATCGAGTTTCCCAGACTGGGCTTGAACTTGAGAACTTCCTGCCTCAGTCTCCTGGAGAGCTGGGGTTACAGGTGTTCACCACCACACCCAGTGACACTACCTTCAATCTGAAAAATGGACCAGTAGAGCCATTACAATCTGTGTGGCCTCATGGGACATTCTCCAAAATAGACCATATACTGGTTCATAGAACATGCTTCAGTAAATGTAAAGGAATTGAAATTATCCTATGCATACTATCAGACCACAGTACAATGAAATTGGAAATCCGTGTCAAAGGAAATCACAAGAACTTCATTAACACATGGAAATTAAATAGCACACTTCTGAACAATCAATGGGTCACAGATGAAATTACAGAAGAAATTAGATAGTTTCTACAGTTGAAAGACAAGGACAATACAACATACTGGAACTTGTGGGACACAATGAAAGCAGTCTTAAGAGGGAAACTACTATTGTAGGGGGTGTTGTTTCCCTGCTTTCTCTCTCAGGGAGATTACTGTTCGTGTACGGGAATGCTGTTGATTTTTGAGTGTTGATTTTATGGCTAGCTGCATTGCTAGGTTTGCCTATTGAATCTGGGGGTCTCTTGGTGGAGTTTTTGGGATCTTCTGGATAGAGTATCATGTCATCTGAAACCAAATCTGTGTATATAAAAAATTAGTTGTGACAGTCAGAGAAAAAGAATTTTGAGTGAAATGTAATTTTCTCAGGGTCACCTTCAGATTTTACTTTTAATGCGAAATGTTCATTTGAAAACAATTGTGTTAATAATTTGTCACTGAGTGACATCTCATTCCTAGACCTTTTAAAAAAATTCATGTCTATATTTTTTTATCTTAAAGAATTTTCAGGAGTATCCAATATGCTGATGATTGTTGCTGTTTTGTTGGTGAAATTGTTATGTTTTGATTTCTTATTCTCCTTTTGTTTAAAATTAAAAAAAAAATCTGTGCAGCCTTTGGGTGCCCCTCTCAGCCCCGAGCTTGACCTCTGCTGGCTGGTCCCTGGCATCCCTGGGTCCCAAGCTCACCGGACGACTGCAGCTGCGTTGGCCACTACCATGCTCTGCTCACGCGGTCACCGCCCTGCACCTCACAGGAAGACGCACTGTCCCTCTTCCTCCACCCTCAGAATCACCACGATCGCCAGTGCCTGCAGGGCCGCGAGTGCACGTCCTAAGCCGCACAGTGTCCAGGGGCCGGGTTTCCCCAGCGAGCCTCTGCTGGTCTCTCCGTGCTGCCAGGAGGCCTTTGGGTCTGAAGTTAGCAGTTGGCTGTTGCTGGGTGAATGAACCGAACAGGATGAATGGGGTCTGGTTCTAACACCTAGGGAAGCCGCACAAAGCCTTGGTAGACGTCTTTCTGACACTTACCCCAAGATTCCCATTTTCCCAACAAAACCCAAGACATCTTTGAGGATTAACTACACTAAAGTGTCAGGCACATTCAGAGACACTGTTGCTGAGAGCACCACACAGAGCAGGAAGCTGTGGCCACCCTTCTTTGCACACCGCCCCCCGAGGGGTTGACCGTCCTTCCTGGAGAGCACAAGGATCTCTCAAGGGCTCTAGTTCAGTCCCCAAGCCGGACCCTCGCTGCCCCTGGGGCTCTGACTGAACAGACTGGCACAAGCAGAGGGGCCCTGGCTGAGGTGACTCGGTTTCTTTCACTGAATCACACCTTCCTCGTGTGGGAATCTGCCCAGGAACCCAGGAAACTTCCAGGCAGTCATCTGGTCTTGCTGCGCCCTGGGAGGACCAAGGATAGACACCAGGCTCCAGAACGCAGCCGCTGTCGGTTGCTGCCCAGTAAACTCTAGGTGTCTGTGTTTATCCTGGGAGACCACTGGCCCGGGGTCCTGCTCAGTGCGGAGGTGGATCCTGCCACTCCCTGGCCTGCAGCCCCTCACCTGGCAGTCCTCTTTCAAGGTGGCTTTGTGGAAATGTACTCGTGGTGACCCAAGGACTTAGCAGGTCCAGCTGCTGCTTGAAAAACAGACACACCCAGGAGGCCGAGCTGTCCATCCTCAGGCTCACCTCGGCCAAGCTGAAACTAGCATGGGCAGCCTGACTGGTGGACACCACACTGCGCCCTCTGCTGGGGCCAGGTGGCAATGACGGGTCCCTTACCTGAGCAGGCCTCGGCATCTCCTCTGGTCAGTGGGCAGGGGCCCCTCCCGGCCCCACACACCCGCACCCAAGAGACGCCAGGCAGCTCCAACACCCCGTGGGCCAGTCTGCTGGGCCCACTGTGGGCAGCACAACCCTGTCCAACAGCGCAGCCTCTCTTCCTCAGGAGCACAGAGCCTGCACAGGGTCAGTGCTGCCCTGGACCCAGGGCTCCAAGCAGAGCCATCCTTGGCCTGGGGCAGCTTTGCCTCTTCTCTGTGCTAAAGAACGAAAACAGACACAAAGGGCATCCCCAAGACAAGACTCCTCCGTTCACTCCAGCCCAGCAGCCCTGAGTCTCTGCAGCAAGGGCGACACTGGTCTACAGAACGCAGATCAGCAGCCCAGGCCGGGGCGTAGGCCGGGGAGAGGTCATAAAGAGTGAGGACTCCGCTGAGATGGCCTGGGTGTAGGAAACGCATGCACGCAGCAGTGCTGGGGAGGAGAGAGGAGACGCCCACAGAAACAGCTGTCACTGGAGGTGGAGGCTGTGATGGCGGCCTGGGTGGCCTCCGAGGCTGGGGGCTTTGAATGGAGGAATCCCAATGTCAGTCTTCAGGGACTAAGCCAGGATGGAACTTGAAAAAGTCTGCTGTTCCCGAAAGATCTTGAGGGGTAGCCAAGTGGACCCAGAGGGTGACACAAGGCCTCAGGCATGGCAGGTTTAGGAAGAGTATGGACAGTCGTCAGAGCCCTGAGCTGATGTTTCCAGCCACCATGGGGCCTGGGTAGCAGTGAGGCTGGAAGCTGAGTTGGAAAGGCCCAAAAGCAAAGGGGAATTGAGAGGAGAAGGCTGAGCTTTGCTAAGGACACACTGGCTCCAACACAGAGGTGACCGAAAGCCAGGGGAGCTGCAGCCCAGTGGTCAGGAAGGCGATGTGCTGGGCTCAGGGCCCGGGCAGGGAACAACCATTGTGTTTGAAACACTCAAGCCACAGAATGGGAAAATAGCCCAAAAGAACAGAGAGGTGGAGGAAAGAGGATTAGAAACTAGGCCTTCGTACCTGTTGCCGGGTAACAGATCACCCTAAACCCAGCAACTTCAAACAGCACGGGCTCCCTGTCTGCCGTTGCCAAAGCTGCAGAGTCTTCGAGCAGCTTGGTGGAGCCTCAGGCTCTGGGTGCCCTATAAGGCTGTACCCAGGGTCGCCAGGGTCACCCCCATGAGGTTGCACTAACCCAAAGGCTCAGCGGGGCCAGGGCCACCTAGAGGGTCCCTGTCTCTGCTGCTGTGGGCGGGGGGCCTGGTCTCCTACATACAAGACAGAGCAACGCAGGGTCATGACCTTGGATCAGGATGGACACACAGTGCAGTGCGGGACAGGGCACCCGAGGGAGTGCAGAGGGCCCCCCGGATCTGTGTGGAGGTTGCCGACAGCAGATCATGCCTGGGAAAAAGCCAAAGCAGAGAACTCCATGCAGAACACCTAGCAGAGAGACCACAGTCCTAACGCCTGTAGGGTGTGTTGCGGGGGAAGGGGCACTGTGCTTGGGAGTTTTGATCTGGCTGTGGACAGCGAGGGAAGAGGGGTGGAAGGATGGAGTCTGTGGCTGATGGCCCAGGTGCCAAAGACACACAGGACAGTGATGGGGAGCACAGGTACAGGACTGACCCACCCTCCCAGAAGGACAGGTGTGGTGTGGGAAAGGCAGAGCTTGGGGGCTCCACGGTCTCCTTCTCTAACTCTAGATGGGGGGGAGGAGGCAGAAGGGCCTGGAGAGGTCCACAGGCCGCAGACCTCCTCCGCATGCGTCTCCAGGCCCAGCCCTGGCTGAGTTATACTGTGAAACTCCCTGCCATCCAGGGGAAGCCTCCTTGCTCAGAGCTGGGATTAGCTAGACTCACATTTCACGCTGTCCTGACATCTGCACCCCACCCCCCCGCAGAGCCTTCCCAGCGTCTGAAATTTCTGTGTGTTCACAATTTATGTCATCCTTGTGGCTGGAGGTCAGCGAAGCATCTATTCACCACAGCCAGGAGTCTCGCAGGCGGGGCTAAGGAGAGTAGCGGCTGAGGCTGGTCATTGTCCCTGCCCTGGACCACCCTGAGTCTATCTCTAGGTCTGGAGCTAGGAGCAGGGGGACGTAGGAGTCTCCCGGGCTGCTGGGGGGCCCCTCGTGCTGGGCAGCTTTCTGCCTGAGGCACCCGCAAGCCTGAGCCAGCTATAGAGAAGGGCCGGATGGGAGGCCTGGTAGACTCAGTGTCCCTGATTCTTTCCTGGGTGACCTTACAAACACGAAACTCTGCTCCCCCATTCAGAGTACAAGAGGTGGAAGAATCGGGCTGTGTGTGCATGGAGCACTTAGTGCTGGATCGCTTTCCTGTTTACTTACTAGCTCTCCCTTCCTGGCACCTGCCCTAGAAGAGTGCTTGGGACACAGTACCTAAGACCTGTAAGGCACCTTTCAAACCCATTTCACAGATAAGGAAAGCAGGACGGAGAGGGTAAAGGATGCCCCATGCCTCGAAGCTGCTAACCTCAGGGTTGAGCTCTGCAGCCGCGGGCCAACCTCCTTCCCCGTGCCACTGCTTGGCCTGGCCACTCACCCGGGGCTCTGGGAAAAGGCAGAGAGGAGCCAGGCAAGGCAGGAGCCCAGGGCTGCCTTGGTACCGGGAATAGCTATCTTCTGGGAGCACTGTTGCTGGACCACAGAGGTCGCCAATCACAGACTCTAGATGGCAAAGGTCCATTCAGCACTTGGGGGAACATCCTCTCCCAGCATGCACAGGGCCCACGTCCCGTCCCCCACCAACCCTTGCTCTCCTGGGTGATCAAGAGCTGTAACTGACTCCCCTGCCTCCACTCCGAGCCTGCCTGTGACCCCCACCCCAGATTCCAAGGATGAAAGTGAAATCCTTCCTTCCTGAGCCACGGCCCATCACACCAGGGTCCCAGCACACTGCCTCACCCGTGGCTGACCCTTGAGCCGCCTTTCTGGCTCAGATTACTTCTCTGTGCCCTGGGCAAGTCCCTGCCTCCCACCTCTGAGTCCACCTCTGGCCCCCTGCCCACCCTGACCTTCCTCCTCCGCAAGTCAGACTGGGCTTCTGGTGTCCACCACCTTCCCATCCAGCTTCTATTTTAGGCCCTGGCTTCTTGGCTGGGGGCAGTCACTCCCCTGAGTGCTGAGAGGTCTGAGGAACTTGTCTGCCAGACAACCTGGCTGCCAAGCAGTGCTCCCTGCCTTGAGGTTTCCTGCAGCCTGCAGCTGTGGCCTCAGCCCTCCTCGGAGGCGGCTCCGGGCTCCTTAGTGCTCAGTCTGCCCTGAGCCAGTGCAGGGGGAAAAACCTCCGCCTTGGCAAAAGGCCTGGGAGAGACAGGTCCAGTCACAGGCTATGCCACCTGCAGGACAAATGCTTTCTGCTGTCACCAGAAGCCACGTGCGAGCTGACTGCAGGGAGTGGGTGGCCCCAGCAGCTCCCAGTCATGGGTGCTGTGTTTGTCCTCTCCGGGGCCACCCCTTCCTCAACCTGGACCCTCCTCACCATGGGACAGCTACTCCCAGGAGGAGTATCCGAGGGCAAGGACACGTCCTGTCTTCCAGCCATGTGACACAGAGGAACACTCCCCCTGAGGCCCCTGAGCACACCCCCAACCCCTGGCAGTCACGTAGTACTGGGTCACATGCTTACTCCCAAGCAGTGCCTGGGGAGGGGGTGGCCGTGACCAGTGAAGGGAACAGACCCCGCTGAGCGAGGTCCCGAGGGGTCACGTGCCACACAAAGCCAGCGGCTGGTGACCAAAGAGCAGCAAGTGGCCGCTGTGGGTGGCCAGACCATCCAGCTGCTCAGAGAAAAGGGAGGAAAGGGATCGTGGAGAAGCGAGTGGAGCCCCAGCTGCTGCCCCCAGCCCCCTGAACTCCCTCACCTCAGTTCAGGGGCTGCCGCAGCACTGGGGGAGGGGTTCAGAGTGCCAGGACCGTCAGAGCTTGCTGTGAGGGTCAGAGTCAGTGAACAGTCTGCTAGTAGTCCAACAGTCTGCTAGTAAACAGCCCACGAACCTAAGAATCCATGCAAAGTGTATTGCAAACCGAGGCAAGGTGGGAGAAATAAGATAGGCAGAAAGAGACAAGGAAAATCATAATTTTATAACTATGCTTTTAAAGAAAATTACAGGTTCAGAACAAACACACAGTCAAAGCTTCCTAAGGTCCTTAAAGACACAGCACGCTGGGCCCGCACCCTTTATCATCAATGGGCCTCTTCCCCTGTGATAGACTGCCCTGTCCTCCTGCGGCCGGGGCCTTTCCTGGTGGATGGGCTCTGCTCCTCAGCTGTGTGGCCATCGCCAGCCCTGTGGAAGGGTCCCCACCCTGCACCTGCAGTCGAATTCTCTCCAGGGGGTGCAGCTCCCAGATCTCCACCTGAGTCCCACGAATGCCCCAGCAGGAAGCGGGAGGCAGTCCTCTCTGAGGCTACACTACTTCTCTGAGTGAAGATCTTAAAATTCTGCCTGATAAACATCTTTACCTCCCCCTGGGTACGTGGTGCAGTGTGTGTCTGTGCGGTGTGTGCTGTCTGGTGTGTGTGTGACATGTGTGTGGTGTGTTATGTGTGCAGTGGGTATGGTAGGTGGCATGTGTGGTGTGTGTGATATATGTGTGTAATGTGTGGTATGTGTGTGTGTATCTGTGTAATGTGTGCTGTATGGTATATATGTGATATGTGTGTGGTGTATGGTGTGTGATATGTGTGTGTGGTATGTGTTGTGTGTGTTGTATGATGTGTGTGATGTGTGTATACACATGTGCGGTACATAGTGTGTGTAGTATACATCATGTGTACTGTATGGCGTATGTGTGGTGTATATATTATGTGTGGTGTGCATGTGTGGTGTGTGTATGTGATGTGTGTGTGATGTGTGTGTATGTAGGGTGTGTGTGATGTGTGTGGTGTGTGTTAGTGGTGTGTATGTGATGTGTATGTGATGTGTGTGTGTTGTGTGTGTGCTGTGTGTATGTGGTGTGTGTGTGTGTGGTGTGGGTGTGTGGTATGTGTGTTGTGTATATGTGGTGTGTGTGTTGTGTGTATGTGATGTGTGTGTAGGTTATGTGTGTGTGGTGTGTGTGATATGTGTGTGTATGTGGTGGGGGGTGTGGTGTGTGGGTGTGGTGTGTGTGTGTGATGTGTGTGGTGTGTGTGTGGTATGTGTGTGTATGTGGTGGGGGGTGGTGTGTGTGTGGTGTGTATGTATATGATGTGTGTGTGTGGTGTGTGTGTGTGTGTGGTGGGGGTGTGGTGTGTGTGTATGATGTGTGTGTGGGTGTGTGTGTGTATATGGTGTGTGTGTGGTGTGTGTGTATGAGGTCTGTGTGTGTGTGTGGTGCTGGGAATCTGACCCAGGCCCTCACACATGCTAAGTGTGGCAGGATACGTTTCTGATGCTGACCCTGAAGACCACGGAGCACAGACCTTCTTGAACTTGTTCAAAGGGGAAACACACAAAGGGGTGGAAGCTACGGAACCAGCCAAATCCATCGCACCACAGCAGCTGCTTTGGGAAACACTTCCTCACAGAGCCCGCTCAACCCGGGAAGCGCTGGCTGGCGCCGGCGTCCCTTACCACGCGGGCGGTGGGCTTGGCCCCCTGACCTGCTCCTTGCCTTGCTGGGCCCACGTGCACAGAGGAGAGCAGATTCCACTGAAGCACCTGGCAGGGGAACTAAAACTCCCTGCCATTCCGTCCACTGCGCCTGTTAGCCAGGTGGGAACCAGTGATTTTAGAAGGGGCCAATTTTAGAGGGGTCCAGCGCGGCCCCAGACGCTCACACACTGAGACCCCTCAGCCAGCAGCACCTCCATGCACTTTCTGCAGAGTGACCGAGGCTCACGGACACCTTGGTTCCCAAGGTCACCCCGTCAATTATTGACAAGCAGCTCCGTGCGGAGGACTGGCAGGGATTTCCCCACCCAGGTCACTGGTGTCTGTGAGGGATGCGGGACGGTCCCTGTGTGCGCTGGGCGGAGCCCCTGCCTGCTCAGTCTGGATCCGCCAGGCCAGAAAAACGACTGAGCTCAGACTCCAGCAGGAGCTATTTCTGTGGGTGATTCACAGATTCAACCTTCTCCCACCTGCGCACACCTGGACGGGCACTGATGGCCACCCCAGGCCCCCTGGCCCAGCAGGTGTGTGGCCCAGATGTGACTTTCTGGGTGGCACTGCCTGCTAAGAAAGGGCCTGGCTCTTCTCTCCGTGGCTCCTTCCTCCCAGCCAGAAATGGTTAATTGCCAGCTCCAGGCTCCTGCAGCCCAGCCCTAATCAGCCTGATCTCCCAGCCGCTGGGCCAGCAGCTCCAGGCCAGGCTGGAGCATTCTTCCGAGGTAATGATTAAGCCGTGCACTGGACCAGCCGAGCTGGGCTCACACCTCCCGGGCTGTGGTGGCCAAGACTGGCTGGGGTAGGTAGCGCGCTGCTCAGGAACCCACCAGCAGCCGCAGCCCCCATCTGCCTGTACACATAGTCAACCGAAGCGCCCCTGAGCCAGAGCCCTTGCTGCCTGCCCACTGGACCTGCCTGCACCCCCACCATGAAGCTCTGGGTATTCTGGACTGGGCTGGAGTACACCTGCCGGATCCTGGGCGTCGTCACCGCAGCAGGTAAGACCCCCAGGTCAGGCTGCCGGTGCTGCTCCCTGTCCTCCAGTCCCTTCCCCAGACCTGGGAAGCTCTGCTCTGTGAAGGGGCAGACAGGGAGCTGTGCTGCGTCTGGCCACAGCCCACCTCCAAGCAGCCTCGGACCCTCAGAGACCCTCAGCCTCCTCCTCTGCAGAGGGGCCAGCGCTGGGCCCCACCTCCTGCAGGGTGGGAGGAGGAGGTGGGGCTCCAGGGTGAAGGTGCAAAAGGCAAACACGAGCATCA
>RJWM01051849.1:0-10295 GCA_004363535.1 Dasyprocta punctata
GGAGTATCCCGCCAGGCCAATAGTGGAGGTGGCCCAGCTCAGGCAAAGAAATAGAAGAGCAGTCATTGATGGAGATTCCTACCTACTCTACAAAACCAAAGTTCTGGGTGTAGTTTTTATGTAAACACATAATATTTGTAGTGTTTTCAATCTCCAAATCATCCACGTGCATTTGGAGCAGGGTGTAGTATTTAATGCAGAGTGAACCCTTGAGTTATGACCGGCCTGACAGACGAACAACTTGGGTTATGACCAGAATTTTAGTTTAAACTTATGACCAAAATCTTGAGTTATGACTTGTGCTTCCAGATGATCTCAGACATAGAGTTAATCCTTTGAGAGTTATAGGAGGAACATTGCAGCATCCTTCCCTGTGCAAGGTTAATGGAGAAATCCTGGCCAGTGTCTCGCTAGGACCCTGAAATCTGCCCAGACACAGGGGAGAAACTTGAAGCCTGTGGGGAGGAGCCTGCGCCTTTGGGGGACAGCCTGAGTCACAGCCAGCCCTGGGAATGCATTGAGTTCCCAAGTCAGGGGTCCGCAGCCAAGATCCTGGGAGAGGGGCGTTCTTTGTGTTAGTTTCTGTGAGACTTTGGGAGGCGAATTCAGGAAAGACTGGGGAGTTATGGAGCTGCACTTACACGTTCCCTCTGGTTCCCTACTTTCAAGCAAAGAGACACTTTTATGCTTTCTACCAACCCTGTGGCCATGGATTTAACTGTCTTCCTGCAAAATTCTTATGCTAAGGCCATCAACCCTAGTTTGATGGTGTTTGGAGTTAGAGTCTGGGAAGTTAAGTAGGTTTAGAAGAGGCCACGAGAGTGGGGCCTTCGTGATTCAATCAGCACCCTTAAGAAAAGCACCCCAGAGCCTGGTGTCCCTCTGCCATGTGAACCTGGGGAGGTGGCTCCAGAGCCTGCCCCACTGGACTCCGCCTCAGACATCCACCTCCACAGCCGGAAGCAAGCACATGCATGTTTATCTGAGCCCTGCCTGTGTGTGTGGCCACGGCAGCCACAGCTGACTTCCACCACTGTGCTCCGGTCTATGCAACTGACGACAGTTCCGTCAGAGCCAAAAAGGTCAAGGATCAGAACACGTTTTAGAGAATGTGTGCATTGTCAACACGACATTTAGACAACGAATGAGTGTACTCGTACCAGAAATACACAAAACAACTGAAATGCCTTCATCTCAATTATTCAGTATAAGCTAAACACCTACATGAACTCACACAATACAAAAGAATTTCTTAACAGCATTGCTCAAAAGAAAAAAGAGTAAGAAGAGTTATGAATGGATGGCAGAACAGTCTGAACACCAGAGATGATCGGAATTAGTTTGCGCCAGAAGCCGGGGGTGTTCTGGCCTGGGGAGATAGATCCCCCACCACAGGCTGTCCTTCTATTACACAGTCATTGAACCTCGGTAAACTCCTCTCCAGGAATCACTTCGTCCTCAATTAGTGTACACTAGCTGTCCCATTAAATCTAAATTAAGTCCTTATTCGAAGGAGTTAGTTGGGAGACAGCCACAGGTGGACACCTGCGAGGCGGTGAAGTCAGTCTCCAGCAGTGGTCAGGGCGCAGCAGGCGTCAGCCACGCAGGTTCAAACCCAGTCCTGCTCCTCAGACACGCGGGTCCCCTGGAAGGTGTGGGACCGGGGGTGGGGGCACACGCACACCCCCGAGTGTTGAAGACTTCGGTGAGAAGTAGTTCCACAGGAAAAAACATGATTTAACAAACACATGGCAAAGTTACATTTTTATTGTGAAAAAATGCAGTTCCTTAACTTTAGGAAGCCCCGTGGCAGGGGCTGGGGGCTGTGGAGTTGCCACAACTCACACGGAGGAGGAGGAAACCCTGGCTGCGGGCCTGTGTGCTGCCGCAGACTTGTTCCCCCACTCCCACGTTCAAATGTGCTTCGCAAGGCTTTTTCACTTTTATACTTTTGATCAATCTTTTTCCTCTCTTCCCTTTATTAGTATATGTGACACACGATAGATCCATTCGTTGTGTGGGATTAGTACAGATACATGTCGCATCTCAATCCTGTTTACCTCCCTTTTCCCTCCTCTCCTGCAAACAAGTTGTTTTTAGATTAAATGTTCTCTAACTGTGCCTCCCAGCTCGAGAAATATGTGATGGTAAAACAGTAATGAAACTGCAAGTTTTACAGTAATTGTACATTGTCTGAAATTCGCACATGTTTGATACTCCCACACATTATCATTCGTGGACAACTGCTACCAAGTCCATCGAGGACAAGAATGAAAATAGCCCAGAAACGGATAAAACTATGAAAGCAGACCAGCACCTACGGCACCCGGGGTTGATGCCCCTCCGAGTTGAAGGCTAGTCACCTGTGGGGGGTCCTGAGTTCCCGCGGGATCGGAGGGACGCAGGCCAGCTCAGCAGACGCATGAGTCCACCATGGTTAATTTGCTCAGTCTAAGGCTTCGCTAAAACTGAATTTACTCATGAATAACGGATGAAAAGAGCCTGGAGAGAGATAAGAGGGTGCAGTGCACATTTATTTTTTCCAATTAAATTATGCTACCTACAAAAATGACCAGGGAACTATTAAAAAGAGATTATTTTAATTGGCTAAATAGTTATAAAAATAACCCCAATTTACAAGTGACTCTTCTCCGTGTGGAGTCATCATCCAATAAAACGGCCCGGCAGCGAGACAAGACTCCCTGGTCTGCCCTGTGCCAGGGGTCCCATGGTGTGAGCCTCTCCCTCACGCTTGGGACAGCCCAGCGTAGGTAGGGCAGGGCCAAGAGACTCCCACTGCTCCAGCCGGTCACCTGGGCCAGCTGAGCAGGGCAGCCACCCCTCACGCTCCAGTTCCAGCCCCAGCTGCGCTCCACCGGGAGCGGCCTCTTCGGGCAGCTGGTCGCCGGGCTCCCGTCACAGCGGGGTCTCCTGAGAATTACCTCAGCAATTCGGTGTTCTTTGTTAAAATAGTGTCCAATGTTTGACTTTGTATGGATTTCTTAATTCTTTTTTTTACTCTCATTTATCCTCAGCTCTCGTGTTTTATCTTTGTGAATGGCTAGAAGATCTTCATTCAGTTCTCTATCACGGTGTTACCGTGGTTATTTTCTTCTTTTTCACGCTGTTCCTGAAGTACTGCGATACCAAGTCAGTGCGGAGGACGCAGCGGGCTCCTGCTTCTCTCCCTGCCCCAGCAGTGACTCAGCGCGCGGCCTCGTGGAGGGTGCGGCAGCCGTTAAACGGGTCAGGTCAGAGGCTGCACCCGTCTCAGCTGCTCCAGTAACGTGCTACAGAGGTGGCTTTCCTAGAACACAGACACAGATGGTGGCCTCGGTGGGCGGAGCCTAAACACTAATTCATTGTCGTCGCTTAGTTTCCACCTCCCAGTACAGCACAGAAGCACCTAAATAAGCTTTGTGTTGAGTGAGTGTGGAAAGTACATGATTTTGATTTTGATTGGCTTAAATAAAATGTATTATTAGGATTACTTTTACCTGTTTACTTTTATTTTTTAAAATTTGGCAGAAGATAAGAATTTAGAATTGTGTACCTGTGCTTCACATAATATTTCTATTACACAGAACTACACCGGAGTATTTTATTTTACATATATTTCTTGGGAAGTTTGTTTTGGTGTGATGTAATTTTTTTAAATGGTTTCATGAGAGCTCACAATTGTTTTGAAGACAGCAGGTGTTTTCCACCTGAGAAGCCGGCCAGCGCTCACGACCGCCCTCCCAGGAGGCCTCGGGTACCCAGGTCCCTGTCGGTGGGGGACTGGGCCTGTGCAAGAGGTTTTGATGCGTGGCTCTTTAAAGTGAAAGTGTGTTCTACACTTATTCTACCAAATAAACTGGAGAAGAGTGTTGCAATCCCTTAAGCATATTTAGGTAGAATTTAAGTTGGATCAGCACTTTATTTACAAATCGATTCATGAAATGTGACACGGTCATAACGTCCAGAGTTCCCATTAGAAGCTTTTTCTTTTCATGTATTCGAAGACCCCTTGGGTGTGCACTGTGAGTAAAGGGTTAGTTCTTCACGTTTCCTTCGCGTGTGCGAATGCATACTTTCCAACATTGTTACAAGTTGTGTCTCTTCTTCCACACCTTTCCTCTGTGGGTTGACATACACCCGGGAATGTGTATGGTGTCCACATTTATCTTCACAGCTCACATCTCTCATTAGTTCTAGTAATTCTCCAATTAAATCCTTTGCATTTGCAGGATGTGGTCTTAGCTTCTACAGGTACACAAACACTGACAACACTGCCTTCTTAGCTCCACTATTTATAAATCATGCATTTTCTTACCTTATTAGTTTGAACTGACAGGAAAAAGTGGAACTAGTGATTGTGAAATCATATCTTCTTAAGGTTAATATAAAATTACCTTGGTTTAATGCTGTCTGACCTCAATAGTTTGATTTAGGTGATCTATAAAAACTATTAAGATATTATAATTTCTATTTGTAAACTAGTAAGCATTTTATTAATAAATAATATTTATCTTCAAAATACACTGTGAGCACCTAATTATATCTTTTGGCCATTGGCTTGTTTTTCTAGTACACACCACTGCACTCCTAGAACGAAGTCGGTTTCCTAAGGATGCATGGATACCTAACGTGCTCTCAGCATCGTATCTTTACTACTGCAAGTGCACAAAGCAAATTTATACTTCATACCTTTGAATTGACAAAGTGATAGAGAGACCTGGAGACGCTGCCACCCAGCTGGGGGTACACATGGTGGTCTACTGGGGAGATCTTCCGTGCGCTCAGGGAAACAAGAGAAGTGTCACACACACTGCACCCGGTTCTCTGTCCCGTCTCGGCCACCAACTAGGTGACTCTGAACAACAGAGGACATCAGACCTTCAGAAGGCAAGGAGCTGGCACGTTTGGGGTACACCAAGCACATCCTCCTGGCTCCGGAATGCACCTTTTGCACATCTCGCAGGGTGGAAGAGAGAAGAGAAGCTCTGGTCCCTTTTATGAGGGCACTGACCCCATTCAGGAGGGCCCCACCCTTGCGTTCAGCTCACCTCCAGCCTTGAGGGGTGAATTTCAGCGCAGGAACTCAGGGCTCAGACGTTCACCCTGCAGCACCTGCCCGGCCACCTGACTCCTGCCGCGGTCCCCACGTCCTCCGCCCCTCTTCTGTGCTCGCGCTCTTCATTGCATTCTGTGCTTGTTTCCCTGTCTCTAACCAACAAGGCGTCCATTTTTATTTTTAACCTTATTAATCAGCTCTCTATCCTGGCTTTCAAGAGGAAGTTATTTCAACATATTTTAAACTTATTTTTTGTGGTACAATTTTCTTAAAATCAATTTTTTTTCTTAAAATCCCAGGACATAAATAAAAAAGGAAATATTTGAGTCCTATAAATTAGCTGAATGTGCTCAAGGCTGTATTAACATTGAGCAAAAATCAATCAATCAGAAAACTGAGATGTTTTGATGAGCACAAAAATTTTAATTATGACTATTAATTGGACTTACAGTTTCCTTATCTCTCATTTTTATGGTAATTTCCTCAACTTGCAAGGTATTTAAAACCTTCTGCCTTCCAAAAACAAGCTGCTAGAGATGGCAGCAGCTCTTCTCATTTCTGGACCTGGAAACTCAAACTGTGCCTCCGATAAACTGCGGGTCAGAGGAGAGGTGCTGACCCTCCCGAAGCGCAGGGCCTGCACTGCTCCTAGGGACGGGCCACACTGCTGTGCACAGCTGTTAGATGGCACAAGAATCCCATGCCCGTTTCTGCGAGCAGATCACAGGCGTTAGTTTATAGGGCCGGATGATGACCAGGGGCCAAGCGGGAAGGTGTGGGCAGAAGGAAGGCGCACAAGGGCAGGCTGCATAGACGGAGAATGTGTGAATGAAATGGGCCGCAGCGAGGAGCCCTTCGCGGTAATCCGCCCCCAGGACCCCTCTGCCTTTGGACACACTCATCCCACCGTCCTTGCCACTTTCTGAAGCGCTTCCAGAGGTCCTCTTTCCCGAGAGTCTTTGTGAAGTGTGATTAAAAATTCGGTGAGTTCTGCGCCCAGCAGAAGGGCAGGCTTGTGCCAACGCGACGCTGTGTCCCTGGCCACACTGCTCACTGACTCTGGCACCCTGTGACTTCGGGCTCTTCCCCACAGTCAAGGACCGTGAACAATAATTGTTTTGATTGACTTAGGACATCAAGGCAGCCACAAGAGTGTGACCCAAGGCGAGAAAGAGGACCCCAGAGCTGCTGCAGCCGGGGACGGGAACGATGGGATGAGTGTGCTTGACGCAGGGGAGGGCGCTCTGAGGACTCACGGAGATGAGTCTTCACTGTAATGATCCTTTCTGAAATGGAAGCATTCACTGTAGTTTTTGATCACACCCCTTACGTGAGGAAGCCTAGTGACGAGCTACTGGTGTGTGTGTCCTTGGCTCCGCCTCCTTGACAGCACCTCTGCTGGTGCACCTCTTCACACCCAGAGTGTGAGAACGTTCCTATTGTGGGGTAACCACGATCAAACGTTTGTGGACCCCGAGGACGCTGGGTTTTCTCAGAGCTGCAGTGCGGAGACATTGATGGATGAAAATGAGCGAATGCGCCCCCGGGATGGCTGAGTGCTAGCTGGATTCCTCTCCGACCTGTGACCGCAGGCACTGGGGCGGCTCCCCTGCCCTCTGTCCTTCCCCAGGTGTGCACCCATGAAGCCAGCTCACCGGCCACGTGGCAAGCACATCGCAAGCTGGAGCACACAGGATTTAAAATTTCTGTAATCTAAAATCTGTCGTGGTGTCATCGTGGTGGCATGGGCCACGGTCGCCAGGGCACTTCCGCTCCTCCCCTGCGGTCTGGACGCAGAGACCCGTCCAGAAGGCCACTCCCCGAGCTCGTGGGTCTGAAGAAGCACCCAGAATCCTGGGGGACAGGTTGTAAGTGGTGCTATTATTCTAACAGCACAACAAATATAAGAGAACAGGAAATGCGCAATTGTTGAAAATAACCAAAGTATGCAAATCTGGTTAAAAAAAAGTTCCAACCCGATGGAAATTGCATGTATTGCCTGGCCTCTAGGCATGGCTGCCCTCGCAGCCCAAAACACGCCTGGACAGTGACCCCGGCCCAAGGGTCACGACCATGCCTCCCGCGTCTCTGCAGGCTGGGTGTCTTTAAATAAGGATTGGGAAGGTCCACTGGCTCAGCTCCTCAAGGCTGCTTCAGCAGGAGGGGGAGCCAGGGCTCAAGGGTAGACACCCCACAGACGGCCGGGTGCGGGGGAGCGTGTTGCAGCCTAGGCCACACCGGATGCTGCACTGTGTGCATTCTGCGTCGGCAGCCTGCCCGGGTCCAGCTGCTGAGCTTCCTCCCCCGGCCTTGCTGGCCTCCCCTCCCTCTGCCCTCCCTCCTTCCCCTCCCCTTCCCTTCCCTTTCCCCTCCTCTTCCCCTCCTCTTCCTGCTTTGTGGAGCCACAGCCCCAAAGCCAGGCCACAAAACTCCAGTTGCTGTGGGATCTGAGGCCAGGCCACCCTCTGCCCTGCGGCCAGTGGGAGGGTCTGGGCTCCAAGCGTGGCCGCCACCTGCTGCTGCTGCTGCCCCTGCTGGAGCCGGGTTTCCTCATGGAGGAATGGCTTTGCTAGCGGCTCACCTCGGGGCCTGCGCCTGGGTAAGGGCTTGCAGGAGAGGACCAGAGGACGCCTGCGTGGATGGGAGGAAGGCAGCCTCGGGTATGGGACTTGCTCGGGCCAGTGCAGTGTGACAGAGGGACGAGGCTTACGCCTGGGGAGAAGCTCTTCAGTGCCTGTGCTGTGATTTCCCGCAGGTTCTTCCCGTGCCGGACGGTGCACAGGGCCAGATGGACTGATGGACACTGAGAGACAGTGCGACTGGCGGCCCTGCCCCTTCCTGCAGGTAGCAGCCAGGACAGGGAAACTGACAGCCGCTCACTTTGTGGGCCTCGTTTTTACCCACTCTGAGCATCAGCCTCGTTACTGGCTAGACTTGGAGAGACTGAAGAACCACGAGGCTCCTGGACACCTCGGGGCTCCCGGCTGGCCCGGGATGCCGGCTGCTGGCCTCCGCAGGTCACTGTGGACCAGTCTGAGAGGCAGGCGCAGGAAAGGCCGCCCTGAGTGCAGCTGCGCTTGCACAGGACACTCCCCGTAAGTGCCAGGGGCGTCGTGGGCTCTACGGCTACTCAGGCCACACTGGAACTAGGGCTTGTGGCTTCTCCAACCTGCCCACGCTCCAGTGCTTGTCCCCAGCCTCGGCGTGGCTGCTGTCCTCCATGGCCCAGGCCTGGCTGGTCCGGGGCCTCCCTGGGCAGCAGCCGTGGCTGTGGGACCCGGGACACGCACTTGGCCTGGGCTTTCGGAGCAGACGCTCTGCTCCAGCCCCCTCCCCCCCGGACACTCTGGAGAGACGCCACCGGCACCCCACACTGACAAGGGCCATCTCCGGGTGCCCAGGCCCTGAGCAAGGTAACTCGATGTCACAGGGGCCACACTGTGCCTCCATCCATGGTTTTCAGAAAGAAACCAAGTAGCTTGTAGAACAGAAAACTCAACAGGTTTAATAAATGACTGCAGAATAATAAACTAATAAATGGGCGAAAGAATAAGGAAACAGAGAACAAAGACAAATTGCAAAACCAACAATAATCATATTCTAACAATATGCATTTTCACTGTGATTTGTAGACAAACCAGCATTCTTAATCAGAAAGAGAATGAGAAGGGGGTATGAAAAATGTGTGATCTTCGCCCGAGACAGAGGACCGTGGTATATTCATCACTGTCTCATGTAAGTTGGTATGAGTCTGTGAATGGTGGCCACGGTTTGGTCTTTCTTCTTAGAATTTAGTTTATTTTGATAAAGTCAAACTCGGCCTACAGTCAGCCGATGTTTAATGAAGGTGGCTGGAGAACTAGGAATTCCCTGCTGCCCAGCCTCTCCTGATGTTTAGAACAAGCGGAATCTGTCCGGAGCCCGCCTGGTCCGTCCTCCTGGGGCCCTCTGCCCGATGAGAGACTGGGGGCTGTGCCCAAGGGCCGCCTCGTCCACACCCGCTGCCTTCCAGGATTTGGACTCAGCATGCTGAGCCCCGGTCCCACCTTGCTGACCCCTGCAAGGCTGCGCCCTCCTCGGACACCGGTCTCCCTGGTCCTTGGGCGCTGGACCTCACCTGCTGGCTCTGTACCGCCCAGGCTGCCTTGATGTCCCGACTCTATTCAAAGCATTCACTTCCGATTTAAGTTTGAATTGGAGGAAGAGGCAAGGGTCACACAGTTTCAGACTCAGCGAGTATGGTGGATGAGGATAGAGTGTCATGTTTTGGGCATTATATATTTGAATGTTCGAGTTAAAAAATGGTTACAGTAAGAGACACGATGCCGTTAATCCCCTCCTAAATACTCAATGTTTTCCCGTTTTCTTTGAATGCACTTATACCGTCCTTCTTTGCAATGTGGCTTTACTGTTGTAAGTTTTTTTTCTAGTTTAAATACTTATCGTCCCTTTTGATCACTTCTTTTATATGAACCAATGCTGGGAAAACACTATCAATCTTATCACCAAAAACATAAACATTGAAAAACAGTGTTGTTGTTTGCTTTGCATTTGTGTGTGTGTGTGGGGGGGTCTTAGAAATGCACCCCAGTAGTCTGATTAGCCTCACTTGACATGCCCCACAATGAACTCAGTGGCTCTTGGTGCCTTCACCCGCTTGAATTTCCTCTTGTTCCCAACGCCAGTGGGTCCCAGGGATCAGCCCTGTCTGCCCCACGCCAATGTCCCCCAAAGTCCCCGACACTGCCAGACCCGCCTGTGTGCGGATCAGCCTCGCTGGCCCCACAGAGCTGCCTCTGACGGTGGACACATCCTCTAGCCACAGCCAGAAGCGCTGCGTCCTCACCGGTGTGACTCCTGACAGGTCTGCGTCGCCGCCTCCAAACCCAGCGGGAGGGGACGAGCGAGGTCCTTGGCGTGGCCCCTCGGCAGCTTATCTTCTGTGTCCACGGCTTTCTCTAGTGAAAAAATGATTTTGAGGCTTCCAAAATAAGGTAATATGGATGCTAATAAAATTAATTTTAAATTTAGGAAGATTACGGAATGGGAAGCAGTCTGTAAGGTGTGGTCTTGGGAGCGGTTAAAACCACAGCAGGCCTTACTGGAAACTGAAAACAGAGCTGGGCTCAGGTGAGGTGGGCCCCCCTCAGATCCAGCAGCCCCGCTACCCAGGCAGGGCCCGGTCCTGTGACTTCGGAGGGGCTTCTGAGGATGGCGGGGTAAGGACACTCCCGTGGTG
>RJWM01051850.1:0-10295 GCA_004363535.1 Dasyprocta punctata
GCACACGGGAAGGGGGAGTGGACAAGACTGGGATGAACAGTGGACATGTGTGACAGTTTCCTGAGCAGTATGTCCCTGTGTTTGCCGGTGTCCAGGCTGAGGTCCAGCTGGTGGGGTCCGGGGGGGGCTTGGTGCAGCCTGGGGGGTCACTGAGACTCTCCTGCGTGGCCTCAGGATTCACCTTCAGTGATTACGCGATGTACTGGATCCGCCAGGCTCCAGGGAAGGGGCTAGAGTGGATCTCATACATCACTCAGACTGGTAAGAACATAAAGTATGCAGACTCCGTGAAGGACCGATTCACCATCTCCAGAGACAACGGCAAGAACACGGTGTATCTGCAGATGGACAACCTGAGACCCGAGGACACGGCCGTGTATTACTGCGCGAGAGACACAGTGAGGAGACATCAGTGTGGGGCCATACACAAACCTCCGTGCAGGGGCGCTCATGCCCAGCAGAGGTCGCCGTGGTCCATGGAGAACAGGCAAGGCCTCAGGAGCAGGTGCAGGGAAGGAAGCAGTGGGGTGAGGGCTTCCTGTGGGCCTCTGGGGTTTCCCTTCTGTGTTAGCATCATAGGACCTGAGCAGTTCTGCAGTGCATTAGCTGCAACCCAAGTTCAAGCAAACATTGTCTGTTGAATTGAGTTGCTTAAGTACATATTCAAGTACTGACTTTTTCATCTCTGGATGAGTTTCCTTGGTGGGTAAATTGACTTGTAAGCATCTCGAAGTAACGTGCATGTTTGGGAAGTTAGTATTCTTTTTAGGGTCAAGTCATCATCTAAAACTGAATCTAATAATGTAATCAGAATTATTATTACTGTCTCATGGAGAAATATTTTGGAAGTGTTAAGAAATTGAATCTTTCTCTGCTCTGTTTATGGGAACTGAAAACACACAGTTCTCTCCTCATCTTGGGCCCCTCAGGAGACCTGGTCCCCATTAAGGGCCCTGTGCTCAGGGAGGAGATAGAGGGGTGGCCAGGCTGGACTCAGGGCAGCGTCTCTTTACCTTGCTGTGCTCTTTCTATCCGAGGAGGCTGAGCAGGCTGTGGGCCTGAACTTTTCTTCTGAACCTTAGAAAAAGTAAAATTTATAAATTACCATGTAAACATTTTCCATATCAGTCCCTCTCTCTCTCTCTCCCTCCCTTTCTCTTCTCACTCTCGCCCAACACCTCATTTCTTTGTTTCTCATCTCTCACATTTCAGTCTATATATCAGTAAAATAATGGAGAATAATAAAGCTAAAACATACAGTTTCATAAAACTCTTGGTTTTTACTAAGATTCCCATAATTCTGCCATTACACATTTTCTTTAAGTGAATTCTGTATTACCAGTTGCATATTTATTTGTAAATTTCCCAAAGTAATCAAATATACTTCCCAACTTAGTAATGTCACTCTTATGATTACTACTTTCATTGATCAGGTCCATAGTGAACAGCAGAAAATCATTCGCATGCACATGCATGGCTCCTGAAGGCAGGGCTGAGCTGACATTCTCACACACAGACCCCATCTCTCAGCCGTGACCAAGGACCTCACCGTCACACTCATCCTGGGGAGACAAATGCACCTCCCCCTCCTCCCCCTGCTCTGCTCCTCACCTGGACCAGTATCCTCACTGATGTGCCCTGAATTTAAGGACTGCAAGTTCACGTTCCTGATGTGATGTCCCTGGTGTATCTGTTGCTTTTTGCCAGGACACGGACATCTTCCAGAAAATGACCTCACCGGAGATAGAGTAGATTCCCTGTGTTAGATTTTCTAAATTCCAGCTACCAGCAGATTCTTGAAAATGCTGAAATGTTTCATGAACTTTCTTCTGTTTCCTTCCTTTCTGTTATTCAGTTCAGTGATGATTGTGCAAACATGATTTTCAATTGTTGATCTTAGTTCCCTGACTCAAACAAGAGCTCAAATTTGGCCACTGCAAGTGTTTCTTGCTTTGTTCCAACCTCTAAAACTATTGAAAATTATCAGCTATATATTCAAATCTATAAAAATGTGGAAAAAGTGAACATCACCATGTGTTCCCAGGCCCCTGAAAGAAATAAAATTGCAGACTGACTGATCACAAAGAAGCCTGGAGACACAGGAAGATCCAGAGTCACAGCTGAGCCCTGCTTTCTGGTGCAGCAGGAACCACAGGCACACAGTGGAGGGAGACTTGAGGGGGATACACAGGATGACGGGTGACAGAAGAGAACCAGGATGAGGTGAAACCCTACTGCTGGGGAACCCACAACCCACATGTTACCTCCAGAAGCTCCCAGGATCTCAAGGAGAAGATTTAATACAATCACACAAGCCTGTGCCAGGGGAAAGAGAGGACCGGTCACTGAGAAATGGACACAGACCCTGCTCCAGAGAGAAGACAACCAGGGAGTACATGAACTGAAAATTATCCTACTCAGAGGAAAAGTATTCTCCTAACGACACATCACCATCCGTCCTTCATGGATGATGTGAGGATGTCAGAATGGTTCACAGGAGAAAGAAATTAAATGAAATTCACTGTCTTCCAGCAAGCAGCAGATGTGAGTGGAAATTGAGTCAAAACCTTACAGTTTCCTTGTGATGGTCACAGGGACAGCAAATCAAAGAGAACACAGAACCCTACATTGCCATGCACATCAGTGTGAAGGGAGTGGGTTAGCGTTGAAGGCGCTGCAGGGTCAGGTGGATCTGAGAGGTGAACTTAGTGAAGCCACAGACAGCAGAGTGGAAAGAGCAGGGGACAGGACAGCCCTGCAGCCTCTGCCACCAGCACCTGCCAGACCCTGCTCAGGGCCCCCAGGGCCTCAGGCTCTGTTCTCTCCCCTTGGAAATTCATATTTGTTTCTCTGATGGATGCAGACCCAAAGAGGTCATCGAGGACAATCTTAGAGAAAAACCCTGAAATTTTTTTACAAAATCTGCACACTTCTTCATAGCAACTCCTAAATAAGTGCAATTACATTATTTATGAGCCACTCAGTTTCTTATACAATACAAACTGCCACTTTTAGTTACAAATTTCCCATAATATGTAGTTAATGTTTTCTAAAAATTACCAATATCATCACTAAAAAACACCAGGCATGATACAGTTTATCTGCATTCAAGTTCTAAACTGGGTTTCACTGAGATCTGAAGAATGGAAAACCGCGGCTCCCAGAGCCCCTGTGTATTCCTCTCTCCACACACAGCTGGCCTGAGTCTTAACCTGCAGCGCTGCCGCTCCTCTGTGTCACTGTGCCTTCACTTTCTTGACATAACTGAAGTGAAGAGCCTCATTTCCTCTCAAATGTGTTTTACAAAATTCACCTTCCACACTTAGTTTTTACAATCGATGTATAATGGAGGTGAAGCTGCATCAGCTGACCCATCCCCACTGCCTAAGCATGAAACCCAGCACCATCACAGTCCCTGGTCATCACCTCGCTCAGCATTCACATCCCCCAGGTGTTTCACTCAAACTTTACTCTTGTTCTTCATGTGCCAATGTTTGCTACTGTTGTGTTTCTTCCTCCCAGAACTACAACATGACACAGAACACAGGCAACTGCTGTTAGTAATGAAATCCAGAAATAAAATGTGCACTTGCCTAAACCTAGTGACCAAATACTGCCTGAACTTGCAAGGCTTTAGGACAACCTGAGACCACCCCAATGCCACATGAGAATGTGCATAACTATGATATTTTGCTCATCTCTGTGAGAATTCCTATCATTCTTCCCACAAATCCATCAGTGCCTTGCAGTTCAGAACAGAGATCACAATTCTGGATGCAGGACTCTAAATGTGACCTCACAGCAAGGAGGTGGAGGTGTCCAGTAACAAAGATCAAAAACAGTGACCACCCAGAAAGTGAAAGACTCACTACTTCTGGATGTCAGGGGTCAGCTGCCCTCCTTGTTGGACTCAGAACAGCTCTGCCCACTTGTCCAGATTCTACCCAGAGGGCCCACATGCAGCCTGTTAATCTATTTGTCGTTTCTCCTACTGAGTATACTGTTACCTGAATTCAGACTAACACATTATTATTAGATGGGAGCAGGGAGGAATAGATGTTATAAAACCAAGTTCTGTTAGGTACATGTGCTAGCCACCCATAATAAATGCAATCAGAATGTCGTGCAAATATGTACTAATAAAAACTAAGAAGCTCAAATAAAAAATAAGAATGGGCAACAGACTGAACTATGTTGCATTCACAACTCTGTTCATGAAATGATAGGGATAAAATAGTTTCAAGAGCATGGATCCACAACTCTGAATGAATTGAGAGGGCACCAGGCTGAAGTGCAGGGACCTGTCCTAGTCACAGGTGTGGCTCATTAACACAGCAGGCTATTTGTCTTCTGTGCTCACAGGTTGAGGTTCCCAAGGGCTTACTGTCTCCAGAGTGAGACAAACAGCACTCATGGCAGTGGTGATGGTATTGGACCCTTGTGCCTCCCCGCTAAAAAGGTCACATCCAGAGTTACTCCCACACCCAGCGTTTGTGCCTCTTCACACTGGAGGTCAGAATGTAGAGTCCCCGTGCTCAGGGTCTCCGGGTGAGGAGGGGTGGAGCTGAGCTCTGCTCTCCATCATGACTCACTCAGGGATTCTCAGACCCAGCTTCCTGACTCAGAGGCAAACTGATAAGGATGTCAGATCATGGAAGAATTCTTCAAGGAGATCTAATTAATGGCACTAGTAGATTCCATCTTCTATGCTGACCCTTGGTAATCTGCAAAGTATTCACCGTGGAACTCAGTAGCAAGGAATCACGAGGGTCCTTGTTGCACTGTACTGGAAATCCTTCCAGTGCACTAATAGTAAACAAGGACTGTACCTCTCTGGTTGAGTGACAGTCCTCTGAAGACCAGTGCCGTCCCCATCACAGCTGAAAGCCTTTCAGCTGCAGCTTCTGTGCTCTGCTCTGAGGTTCACGTGCAGCATTGTTCTCCACCAGGCAGGGAGCTGACAGCTCCAGGTGTCTTCACAGCAAAGCACCTTGCTACGGAAAAAATGCATCAGTAAAATATTAAGTTGTATTGCAACAAGGTTACATATTACACTACACTTGTGGAAACATCTACTGGGAGGTAGAAAAAAACTGCAAGGAAATTTGATGTAGAAAATGTATCTTCACATAAACCCATGCACATGAATATGTGTGAGTGCATTTCACATGCACAAAGAGAAATACAATCAGATGAGTGTCTAAAAGCCTATAAAATTTAAGACTACTTTTGTTTGTGGACAATTTTTGCCCATTTCAATGAGAAGACAACATCATGCTGCTGGCCTCAAAACCTTGGATTTTGCCAAATATCAAATGAGCAAATGGAGAATAGAGAATGCAAATTGATTTGAGCAAAGACCCTGACATGGATGTGTGTATACGCACACAGAATGCGAATTGATGTGTGTTATGCACATGCACCTATGCACATGTGTTGTGTGTAACTCACAGTCCTGTATCCCCGGGACCTGTGTGCTGGTTTTCATATTCCTAAAGCCATCCTTCATCTGCAAACACAATCAGCGCAGCTCTTCCGCTACATGTTCTGGAACAGCAAATTTGGGTCTTGAGCAATGGACTCCAGGAACATCACTGAGTTCTTAGAGGGCTCAGTTAGTGCTCTCCATCCAGAGGCAAACTAAAAAATTAGTACATCATCTATTTCCTTCTGACCTTCATATACAAGAGTGCATCCTACATGCAAATGCTTCAGGAGTTACCAGATAAGCTCATACTGCACATTGCCTTAATTTCTTTTGTATCCCAATATTTAAGGTACTCTCCGAGATTTGTAAAGTTAATCCTCAAGAACCTGGAACAATGCTGGTTCCTTTTCTTTCTGGTGCTGGCTCGCAGATGTGAGCTCTGGAGACAGGACGATGTGGAGATTCTGCATCCGATCTCAGGACTCACTGTGTTCTCCCACTGTCCCGTCTCAGGTGCTGCTGCAAGCGACCAGTGAAGCCCGCTCAGTCCCTGTCTCTCAAACTCACATTCTCTGGTTAGGACAGCTCTGGTAGGTTGCCCTTGCAACTGGTTCCTTCAGCCCCCAGGCAGGAAACCGAGTGGATGTGGCAGGATGCCAATAGTAGAGCACAACGTGTAATTCATCCCCGACAAATCAACATCTCTAAAGTCATAGCCAAGAACCAGTTCTCTGAGCAACTGTCCTCAGTATCCCTGGACAACGCAACCATATAACACTGTGCAATACATTTTCTGAGGGAACCTAAGTGTGAGCCCAGGCACAAAGCTATGTATAGGGTGGTGGGGACCAGCAGGGGGCGCTCAGGATCAGCAGCGGGTGCACAACACCAAGAAGAGGGGACTGCAGGAGACCACGACGGGGTGCTCAGGGTCCGTTGGGAAAGCTCAGGACCCGCACGCGGGCCTGGAGATGTGCAGAGAACCAGGAGAGGTCCCAAGAGGTGGTGCAGAGAAGCCAGCTAAGGACTGAGGACTTCACAACTTTCAGTGTCTGAGCTTCCCCTCTGTCTTAGCGTCATACACACTGCGGAGAGCGTACAGCGCGTCCTCTCCGGTTCACATGTGAAGTCTCCAGACTGCAGAGAATGGGAGGGATTTTGGTGTTAACGGAATACATTTGCGCATGCATTTTTTCCTCTCCTACACATGAGCTTGTGTGAGGATGCTGTAAAACTTGCATATACTGGAAAGAAAACAGAAAATCTTAAAAACTTAGGCGTTTTGGAAAACACAGTTCTCATGATCATCGTGCAAAAGTAGCCTGTTGTTTTTGTTCCCAGGAGAAGGAACTGTCACAGTAATACATATTTTAGTTTACGAAAGTATAGGATGAAAGAAATTACAGGAACGGGGTTTTATGCAAAATGAAAGGAGAATTTATGAGTACATAAATTATATATCTTGAGAATGGGCATGAATTTGTCAATATTTAACTAGTTTTATACTAGTGTCAAAATGTATCTCATTAGTCATTAACTTATACATCTAATATATATATGGTATAATCTAGAGCAGAAAGCTCTACAGAGTTTTCTTATCTCTTCACAGAGATAAAAGGAGATGTCAGTTCCTTCAACATAATTTTGAAAAAGATGTTGCTTGTCTATTCATTTATGAACATAATAGAATACAGAATAATACTGTCATCGTCTCTCATTAGAAGACTTCCAACAATCATCATGAAGCATGACCACTCTGTCTTGGAATTTCTCAGCAAGCTGTAGAGTTCTGGTTTGCAGACCTAATAGATGGGATGATTTTATAACCTATGATCTCACATCTCACAGGACATTATGCTTCTCACTCTATGTACACATCTGCAAATGGGTGAAGTAATCCATTAATTACATATTGGTAAGAATAAGAAAAAAAAGATGAGATAACACATAGAAAGAAACCATGTGTTCTGTAGTACTAGGGATATTCCAAAACGCCTCTCAAAGCACACTCATGTGCTCTGGACCCTTCCCTCTCTGAGGCTTCCACCATAGAACTGGCTATATAGCAGGAGGCCATGCAAATAGGGCCGCCCTGTGCTCATGAAAACCAGCCCAGCCCTCACCCTGCAGCTCTGCAGAGGAGCCCAGCCCTGGGTGCCCAGCTGTGCCCACTCGGTGATCAGGACTGAGCACAGACGATCACTATGGATTTTGGGCTGAGCTGGGTTTTCCTGTTTGCACTTCTGAAAGGTAAATTATTGAGAACAAAGGATATGGAATGGGGAAGTGGACAAGACTGGGAGGAACAGTGGACCTGTGTGACAGTTTCCTGAGCAGGACGTCTCTGTGTTTGCAGGTGTCCAGGCTGAGGTGCAGCTGGTGGAGTCCGGGGGAGGCTTGGTGCAGCCTGGGGGGTCCCTGAGACTCTCCTGCGTGACCTCGGGATTCACCTTCAGTGATTACAGGATGAACTGAATCTGCCAGGCGCCAGGAAAGGGAGTGGAGTGGATCTCAGGTACAAATTATGATAGTAGTGACATATACTACGTGGACGCCGTGAAGGGCCGATTCGCCATGTCCAGAGACAACAGCAGGAACACGCTGTATCTGCAGATGAGCAGCCTGAGACCCGAGGACACGGCCGTGTATTGCTGTACCAGAGACACAGAGATAGAAGTTCCACATAAAGCCAGACACAAGCCTCACTGCAGGGCTCTCAGCGCCAGCAGGGGGCGATGGAGAGCCACTGACTGAGACCAGGCCAGGGCCCCTGAAGCAGGTGCAGAGCAGGAAGCAGGGGACTGAGGGTTTCCCGTGGGTCTCTGGGGTTTCCTCTCTGTCTTAACATCGCAGGAAGAGACCAGAGATACAAAGGCATCATTTGACTTATGAAGTAAAGATACAAATACAGTTTTTGTTATTTATGCATATTATTTTCTTGGACTCTTTCATGTGATTTTGCTAAAAGGGGCAATAAAACTCAAGGTCCATTTTGAGAAGTTAAGTGTCTTTTGAATGTCACATCATCATTATCTAAAAATGAAATTCTTACTCTTCTCATCACGAGGAGCAATTCTCTATTCCAGGAGTAAATGATTCGGGTTAGAAAATTAAATTATTCCTCTCCCTCTGCACATGGCCTGAGACCTTGCAGCTCTCCCCTGTCCTTGGCCACCTCAGGAGACCTGGTCCCCAGGCTTAGCCCAGCACCATGGGGACCCCTGGGCTCAGGGGAGCAGGAAGAGGGGCAGCCAGACTTTACTCAGAGCAGTGTCCGGTGACCTTGTGAGCTCTTTCCGTTCATCTTAGCTGCTCAGAGTTTATTTAGGTAGCTTTGAAATTAGGAATTTATAAAATAAACTTTACCATTCTTTTTCTTTAGTCTCCCTCTGTCTCTTTCTCTAAAAGTAACACACAGATTTCAAGCTATATATCAGTATAATAATAGATAATATTAAAGATAAAATGCTCCTATTTCTTAATACTCATTTTTCTTTCCTAAGCAGATTCTCCAACTTCTGCCTTTATACATTTTATGTCAGTTCATTCTGTATTGATTAGCCCCATATCTTTCCTAAATTTTTATAAAACAGTCAGATATACCCCTATACTTAATAATATTATTCTTACTATTATGGCATACTGCGAAGTGAGAGTACACTGAAGAGAAGGAAATCATTTGAAATACCCAATCCCTGCACATGGGCACTTCTTGAAGACAGAGCTGAGGTGAGCTCTCCACACATGGATGTCACACATGGCCCTTCCGTGGCTGTGGCCTCATGGTCACTGTCATCCTGGGAAGCTAAGTCATCTCCCCTTCCGCACCTGGCTCTGCACCTCACCTGGGCCAACACAGCAGTGATGATGTGCCCTGTGTTTCTCCCTACATCACATGCAAAAAAGAGCATTTATAACCACAATGAACTAGTTGAAAAACCACGGGTTCCCTGAGAATTAGTACTTTAATTACTATTACAAAGTCACTATTCTACAGTGATTTTAATACTCTGGAGCACCCTTTCACAGTAAATGAATAGAATGCAATACCAGCTTTGTTCTTTGTGGTATCTTTATTAAGACTTCAGTAGACTTAACCATTTTGTAGAAGAATATTTTAAAAAGTGTATTATCTTGTGGAACATACTGGGAGAGAACTGGAATCAATTCTATGACCCTTAATATACCTCTCAGTACTGTGAAGCATTTGTCTGAAATTCTACCCTCTTCTGCCTCTGTTTTGTCTTTCTCAGGCTCATGTCCCGTGACCCTTTAATCTATCCTCTGTGCCCTGGTTTTTCTCTGTGCCTTCACTTGTCTCCCGTAGGAAATCATTCACCATTTGATATTGTCTTGATCTACTCATACCTTTAATATGGCCCCTATTATGATTTCCCTTGGCCTCTGTTCATTTGTTTTAGATTATAATATTGCAATATAAGGAAAGGATCTGTCTTGTCTCTGTCACCCCTGAAAGCACACTGAGGTCCCTGCACAGTGGGCGTTGTGTAGTGACTGCTTCAGTGCTGCATCACATGTGACAGGAACGGATAACACCGGGAAAAAAGATTTCATTCGGTAGAACAAATATATGCTGCATATTACATGATCTGTATGTACTTGCCTTGATGCTGTCATATCCTGAATATTCCGGGATTGAAATATTGACAGAGTAAAGACAAGCTACTTGATCTCTATACAGATCTGTGTTCCCAATTCTGTGACCCGCCCTCTATTCCACTTTGTCCTGGACAGACCTGGATTTATGACACCTAGGGATTGATTCTTGTAAAGGACGAAACCTTCCGAAACCTTCCGAGCGCATTCGTGACTCACTTTCAGGAAAAGTACACTGCGTCTATAAAAA
>RJWM01051851.1:0-10294 GCA_004363535.1 Dasyprocta punctata
AAGTGGGAAGACTGTGGCAGCAAATGGGTTTGAATCTGCCTCTACTATGTCCGCCTAGCTCCATGCGGGTGAAGTTCCAAGTGTTAGGGTGTGTCTGGGTCCCCATTCTGTAAGATGGAATGGTGTCCCTCTCTTGACAGGCGTGTAGTGAGAATTATATATGCACATTACCTAACTCAGTACCTGGCACACGTTAATGAAATTTATTTTCTGTCTGTCCTGCATCTCATTCTTTTGAGGTCTCAGACCTAAGGAATATAGAGGGTGATTGAATCCAGAGGCTGAGAAATAGTCTAACTCAAGGGACTTCTCAAACCAGACATTTGGTAAGTTGCTTGAGGGCAGAGGGGAAAACTTTTAAGTATTGAGTATGGTGCCAAATGTGCTGGAATTGTCCAATAAACATTCAAATAATCATGGTTGCGGAAGAGCTGGGTTTTGGTCTCAGTTTCCTTGGAGAGGTTGCCACCTTGTGGCAAGGATCAAAACAGCACACCTCTGGAACCTGATGATTTCCTAGGATTCTTTTTAAACGCTGAGATTCAACCACTACAGGCTATACCTCCTGGCAGTGTGCACAAGTACTAATGTGTTTCCAAAGAAGCAGAAAGAGCATTTTAGAGGGAAACAAAACCACTTCTTTGTTTACTAAAAAGCTCAACCTACTGTGTTGGTCCTAATCAGCTTGGAGGCTCCATGTGAGGCATTTAACTTCTTCAAAATATACAATGTAAGTGAAAATTAGTATTATTTGAAAGCGCATTAACCATCTACCAAAGTGACCTTAAGCTAAGTGAAAAGAAGACACTCAGGTCTTGTTGAGTCACTCTCAGCCCATTAGCAGCTGGCCTGGTCAGCAGGACCCCCATAAAAATATCTGCACTTGGCTGTTCAGAAATGTTGAGTGCTCTCCAAGATCCTGAGATCTCACATATAAAACCAGCTCTGAAGGAAACAGCCTTGCAACACACAACTGATCCTCTCCACAGCAGGTACGCTGATAAAATGAACAGAAAGGAATTCTACACAGGGGAGGCCCCAGCTCCCTTTCCGTGAATCTGTGATAAAATGCAAAGAGCACTGCTCCAAAGATCAGATGAACCAGGTGTGACTCCCGACCATGGGACCTTGGCTAAGATGCCTAGCTCTTCTCAGACTTTGTTTCCTGCTATGTAGAAAGGTTGATGCGCTTCATTCTATGTAACCACCATACGGCCACTGCTAGCTATGTGTCCTCAGCTCAGCCCCCAGGACAAGGTGGACAGAAAGTGTCAGTCTGGGCACAAAAGGAAACTCTGCAAATCTGTGCCCTCCTTTATGGCTGTGTTTTATGTCACACTGCCTTATGCAGATCATCACTCCATTTCACCAACTGGCTGCTTGCACAATTTGTCGTTGAAAATCTGGCGTTGAAGAAGCTCTTTTTAAATAAATGCCCACAATTTCCTGAAAGGCATTTTCATGGAAGGAAAGTGCTACCCCACTTCCGTCAATTCATTTCTGCCTCTGCTTCCTGAAAGATCCCAATTAGTGATTGGAATCAGCCCTGCTTATGGAAGCCACCAATCACTTTGGCTAATTGGGCTAGAGAGGGGAAAGGCACTTACTTGGGTGGAATCCATGTGAAGTAATGTGGACCGACCTCTGCCTGTGCCTACCCTCGCAGCTATTTCCTGCAGCCCAAGGGGAGTCAGAAGGGATGTTCCTGTTGGCAAACTCCTCTCCCGGATGCCAAGGAAAAGTGAATTGGGAAAGGGCTTGGGGTAAGGATTATCAAGACAATTGTTACAATAGACTTGTGCCTTCAGCCCAGAACAGAACGTACAGCAAGGTCCCTTCACTTGCTAATCATTCTGCAAGTCTGTCCTTGTTTCTGGAGATGGCAAAACACTCCAGCTGCCTCGTTTCCTGCCTGCTTTGTTGGAAATTGGCATCATTTTCGCAGATGAGATCCTCCTGTTGAAATTTGAGTAGGTTCTTCTGTGTCACTCATGCACAAAGCCTAGATGTGGATGCTACGTAGAGGCCTCCGGGGAGTGTGGGATTTAAATACCACAGTTTGCTGGGGAAGAGAGACCAGTAGGGACAATTCACTATGCGGAGCCAGAAAACCTGCAGCGAGCCCTGGATCTGCCAGCTGTGGGCCTGTGTCGCCTTGAACAAGTGACACGACTTAATGAATTGCAGTTTCCTAGTCTATAAAGTGGATGTGGTGGCCCTCAAAGCAAAGCACCATCCAGAGTGAAAAGTGAAGCATTTTTTTACCTTTGGACGTTTATAAAAACGCACTCAGAAATCAGTTGGAGAAGGTGCCCACCACAGTGCCTGGCAGTAAGTGGATACTCAGAAAAAGACATTTTACACTCATGATGATCAGGGAGGGGGGAGACAAGTACTGTTGAACTTGCTTTACAAAGGCAGCTCAGATTTCAAGATCACACAGCCACAAAGCGGATCAGATGGGGCCTGACATTCAGTTTTAAGCCGAAAGTGTGTGTCCTCACCAATCCTAAAGCTTCCGTGCACATCAGAATCTCTTGCTTTAAAATGAACCTTGCAAAGCCTCTTTCTAGCTTCTGACCCATGAGGTCAGAGCAGGCCTCTGAGTCTATTGTAAGTGATCTTTAGCTGTTGTCCCAAATTCCTTCCATCGCAGAGCACAGTTGACCTATTAGGCCCTATGATTCCAAGTGGTAGTATGATCCAGATCGTCAGCACTTACCTGTATTTATTTTTTAATTGACAGACAAAATTGCATGGATGTATCATGTACATATGCTGTTTTGAAATATATACATATATAATTACTTTTATAAGGTAAAAATTTAGCAGTTTAGAGACTAAGCTCTCTCTCTCTCTCTCTCTCTCTCAAAGATCTGATCCTATTCAAATAGTGACATACAGTAAACTTACTAACACACTGTGATCCAAGTAAATGCATATTTTGTAGATTTGATCAGTTTCAACAAGTTTGTTGAGTCTAATTCTGAGCATAAGCACAGGTAAATCTCTCGAAGAGTCTCTGGGCACTAGGGTATCATTAGTAACACTGTGGATACTGGGAGTGGGGGGAGGTGGGTTCATTCATTTACTCAGTTAACACCTATTGCTTAATCTCCTTTGCATCAGGTACTGGGATAAACACACAAGATTCAGAAACGAACAAGATTGGCAGCTTCATAAATCTGAGAACTCATCTGTCCCCTTCAGCACAGGGTGAATGAAACAGTTGTCGCTTAGGGTAGATCCTAGAAAGAAAAGAAACCAAGGCCCTGTAACAGAGCCTGGGGGTCGGGGGTGGAGGCAGGGTCCTCCTCTGAAAAGCAGGCAGTTAAGATGGAAAGGGCTCAGCTGTGTGAAAGGCCAAGAAGAACAACAGTGCAAAGACCCTGAAGGGGCTCTGTGAGTTCTCGGCAGTGAAAGGAGCCCGCTGAGCTGGCGGTGAGAAGCCAGGAAAAGTGGCCCTTGGTGAGGCTGGGGAAAAGCCGGGGTCATGTCCTTACCTGGGGGTCCTAGTGAAAGGTTCGGATTTCACTCCAACTACAGCGGTGCAGTCCCTGGAAGCTTTTGAATGGGAGAAAAGCACAATCAGATCTGCTGCCTATGAAAATCACTTTGTCTGTTGAGTGAACAAATCAGAGCAGACCAGAGTAGAAGCAGGGACATGGGAGGGGGCTCCCAGGGAGGCAGGGCAGGAGTCTCAGGCAGCATAATGCCCAGCCCTGCCCAATGCCAGTTCTGGAGATTGTGTTCCTGGGGGTGTCACAATGCCTTCTGCTGTGAGCAGCTCATGAGGTGGGGGGCTGGCTCCTGTCCACCTGACCCAAGCCCAGTGACCAGAGAGTGGCCTGTGTTCCCTCTAGCACTTGGTGCCCAGGGACACATTTCCCTGGCAAAGGAGGAAAGGTGCGCTGTCCAGGGGCCACTCCCACCGCAGGCCCCTTGACCCCCGCTCTCTGCCAGGAGCCCACAAGTAACTTTGTCAGCTACTCCCATCCTGGCTCCCGGCAGGGGGAGAAAGTGTGTCCTTGGCAGTATCTATACATATCTTCCATGGTCACAAGTGTGTAGGGTCCTCCTGTTCCTCTGTGAGTCAAAACCTTGGGGTGCAGCCAAACTGACTGCCTCTAGGGCACCAGACAGTCCCTTCCATAAAGAATTGCCTGGCACCAAATATCAAGGTGACCTTTGAATAAGAACTCAACCAAGTTTTGTCAGGTGTGGTGTCCCATGCCTATAATCCCAGCACTCTGGGAGGCTGAGGCAGGAGTATTATAATTTAAGCCTAGCCAAAGTGACTTGGCAACTTAGTGAGAACCTGTCACAAAATGAAAAATATAAAGTACAATAAAATAAAATAAAATGACGGGATGCAGCTCAATGCAAAGACCCTCAGGTCAATTCTCAGTACTGCAAGAAGGGAAGACAGACAGACAGACAGACAGAAAGGCAGAGACAGAAAGAAAGGGCAGGAGGAGGAGGAAAAGGAGGAGGGCAGGAGGAAGGAAGGAAGGGAGACAGAGACAGAGAGACAGAGAAAGAGTCAGAGAAGGGGGAATAAGGGGGAATAACAGGAGAAGAAGGGAGGGAGGGAGGCAGAGAGAAAGAGACAGACAGACAGACAGAGTGAGAGAGAAAGGATAAAAGAGTTTGACCAACTTTGCATTTGCCTCCTGGGAAGCCAGTGTCTCCCAAGCTATTTCCTCAAGTGGAGAACAAAGGAAGCGCTCACATTCTGGGAAGCCAGGCGAGGAGCAGAAAGTCGCACATTCATCCACTGCTGACTTTAGCTAGGTCACTGCATTTTACATAGGTGAACTCGGGTCCTATTTGTTTGGTTTTCATTGTTATTCTTTTTGTACAGTGGTGCCTCGGTTTACAAATTTAATTTGTTTTTTGGTTTGGGGGAAGATGGCTGTGTTCACGCCTGTGTGGGGAAGATGGTGTGGGCGTATTTGTCAACCGACCCAGAGTTGGCAAACGGAAGCAAAATTTTACTGACTGCTTTTGTTTGCCAATCAAATTGTTTGCAAACAGAAATGTCTGTGAACCAAGGTATTGCTGTATTAGGAGGGTACATTTATTACTTCCTTAAGACAGAATGGGAAACTGAGGCCCCTCTGGATGAAGCAACCTTTCAGAATCACAGAGCTGGGACTCGATCCCCAGGCTCCCTGCCCCTGATCCTGCTGCCCTCTCTTGAATTCCAGAGAGCCCCTCAGATCAGCTGGAGGTAAGGGCAGAGCAGTCTAGCCTGATGCAGGAGGGAGCGGGATCCTCTGCTTCCTGTTCTCGTAGTTTGCCTGGGAAATGTAAATAATTTACAGTAAACAGAGCTGGAAGGATAATCATCCTGTCTGGCTTCACAGGCCACCCAGATGGGCTAAGGACAAAGAGCTGTCACCCTTCATGTCCTCTCCACCCTCCAGACCTCACACTCCACTCCCTGCGACCCCCAGGCCCCCTCTCATTCAGAAGTCTGAACTTTTCATCAGACAAAACTTGGAAAGTCAAGATATGCAGCAACCAAGTTCTCCATGCAAAGAAGCACCATGGCCAACTCAGTAAAATGATCTGAAAGAAACATCAGCAACCATTTCTTTGATGCCTACTGTCTACAAGGTTCCGTACTTAGAATATCAAAACCAGGATGTTGGGAAAGAAAGAATATCTTAGGCCCCTTTCATTCATTGTAAAAGGCTTTGTCCAATCTTTGCTTCATGCCAAAACCAAGACCAGGCTCCAGGCATCAAGAAAAAAAAAAAAAAAAAAAACAGATTCCTGACCTTCAAGACATAAGATGTAATAAAAGTACTGATGAAGCGACAGGCTGACTGAGATGCTGAGCCAGGTGGAGAACAGATAATCAGTGTCGTGCATGTTTGATGAAGGAATGAACCGGCATCAAATGAATGAGCACCATTCAAAATGAGCAGCCAAAACACCAGGGAAAGGAAGGTATTGCGGTGAGTGGAAGGTGATAACAGAAGAAGGAATCAGGATAAACGGACCGGACAGATGGGCTTGTCAGTATCCCAAGACTCACATATGTGGGCAGAGATGAGCAACATCCTGGAGGCAGAGAATTAATCAAAGCTCTAGAAAAACATGGACCCTCAAACTAGAGGGAGAATTTGTCCAGAGACCAGAGCCAGGTGATATGTGGCAAGAATTGTCCAGGGAGCAATCGCAGGAGAGACTGTACCTAGATGCTTCTTATATTGTCTCACTAAGACTCATAAATATTACAAGGCAGGGGCTCCTATGAAGCCCATTTAACAGACAAAGAAGCTGAAACTACCCACCTGTGAGCCTAGCAGGAAAGCAGCTCAGCCCAGGGGAAACCAGAAGCTCTTTGGCTCAGCTTTTAGCAGAGCTTAGGCCAGATCTGCCCTGTCGCTTATTTGTATAAAGTTTTATTGGAACACAGACATGCCCGCCATTTGCATTTCGTCCATGGCTGCTTCCCTGTATAACACAGAGCTCCATGGTTGCAAAAAAGATCATGGGCACTGAGAAGCCTGGAGCATGTTCAGCGTCCTCTGCCTTCGTACTGACTGTCTCAGCTGCTGGGTGTGGTGAGCTCCGGGCTGACAGCACCGGATGGAGCCATCAGTCCAGGCCCACCTTCCTCTGATGGAGCAGAGCTGGGTGTGGGGCAGGATGCAAGGTCTTCCCAGGACATAAGCCCTATAAGAGCTCATCCCTCAAGAGCCTGAATTCCTGTGGCATCACTGCTATTTATACTACAAATACCACAAGAACTCATTTTTTTTCGTGCTATTTCAGCTGCAAACAGCCAAGGCAGGACCACAAGCTGGAGATGAGGAGGGTGGACCAGCAAGCTTGTGCAGTCACCGGGCCCCAGGTTGCCAGGCCCAGGTGCATGGGCACGGGCCAGGCTCTTTTCTGGGATAGTGGACCTGAGGAATGAGGGGAAGTCCAGAAGGGAAAAGGGGCCGTGCCTCTTCTCATCTAGAAAGGCATGAAAACCCAAGCTGGCATTCACACGTCCACCTTGTTTGACAACTCGCATGGGTCATTAAGGGAAATGAAATGAAACCAAATACAATCCAGATGTTAGTCTGTGTTCTCTTCCACCCGATGCGTGGGTGAGCCACTGATGGAAATGCACGAAAATGGTTGCCAGAGTCATTTGAGGGATATGGGGTTACCTTGCTGTATCTCAACGTCTTGTGTTTCTTTTGTTTTTCCTTTGTGGTGCTTGGGCAAAAGAAAAGGAGAAATTATAACTTAGTGTTACTTAGTGTTTCAATCTCCATAAAAATATATACTCCACAAAAGACTGTGTCTATCATTCACTCTGATATCTTTGAACCACAAATCACAGCTGGAACATAGTAAGCGTGAAATTAGTAGTTTTTAACTGAAAAAAAATTATATTCTTAAATATGGTAGTTGATCCATGAGTTAGTCACATTAGTGTTATGATTATAAATACATTATTTAAACATATATTTTGATCAAGCTCAAAAACAGAAACTAATATTTAATAAGCACTTATTGATTACCTACTATGTGTCCACATCATTTTTCCTTTGCCCCAAGGATGCTTTGCAAATATATAGCAAATACTCAATTAATACCTCACAAATATCTCACACGGGTTGCACAAACCACATCCACCCCAGTTACCACCTACTTTGTGAATGATATGTAAAAGCAATAGGAAACCACTCATCTTTAACTGATTAACTGTTCCATTGAGCCTATCATCACATCCTCAGGAGTCTGGAATGCATTCTCCTGGGTGATGATAAAACTGAATTGCAACCATAGTGCAGCAGAGAACCAAAAGCTGCTTTGGAGTAGCCAACGTGTCCCACTCTGAGACCAGGAACTTCTATAAGCAATGGACTCAGCATTTTTGAAAGTTTCCAATGCCGAGCCTGGCACCAATGTGCCTCATTCCATTAGCTTTCATTCAACTCCAAACTCAAAAGATCAAAATCAAAGCATAAAATCAACTTGAGAGAGTTGGGAAAATAAATACAAAACATCCGAGAATGAACACAAGTTAGTTCATGCATGCTTAGCGCTGAGCATGGAAGACTGAGGATGACTTTGACTCATTTCTTTCCTGCGTCACAAACTACTAAGGAGACCTCTATTTTAAAGACCACTTCTTAACGCCAAGTGAGAAAAGATGTCAGAGGATAGCCAGGATTGCAAACTAATGACCAGCCTGAGCCTGAGCACGTCACAGGGACTGGCTTCCTGGTAAAACAAGACTGGAGCCCAGCAGAATAATGAGCCGCATAGCTCTGAGAATGAACCTGATTACTCCAGCCCTTCGGTGCAGAGATGCCCCTGATGGTTCTGCTGGGATCCTCAAAAGGTGATCAAAGTATATGGTGAGTGTATAAATGTTAAAAATGTATCACGGTAAAACACACACTGCTAGCCGGGCGTGGTGGCGCATGCCTTTAATCCCAGCACTCGGGAGGCTGAGGTAGGAGGAGCATTGTGAGTTCGAGGCCGGCTTGGGCTACAACACGAGCGCAAGGCCGGCCTGAGCTACGTAGTGCGACCCTGCCTCAAAAAACCAGGGCCGGGAGTTTGGCTCAGTGCCTTAAGCGCCTGCCCTGGCAAGCGCGAGGTTGTCAGTTCAATCCCGGTGCCGCAAAAAAAAAAAAAAAAAACACACACGCACTGCTATTAAGTCCCCTCAACATGCTCCCCCTTGTTTCGAACACATATATCTCGCGTTCTTGCCTCTTTCTGAAGCAGTTCTAGATGGTCTCTCTCATAAATGTCTTTATAAGGTGTGATGAAAAAAGAATAATACAATGAATGGTGCTACCAAATGCCATCCAGCAAAAAGGCGGGCTCACAAAACCATCACGGCATGCCCTCTGGACCTGGCACTGTGTGATTTCTTGTTCTTCCCTACAGTCAAAATGATCATGAAAGGCAAATATTTTGAATGGATCTAGGACATTGAGGCACTCACAAAAGAGAACTTCCAGCATGGCTTCAGAAAGTGGCAAAAACAATAGCGTAACTGTGTTCAAAGCAAGGGGGGATAGGCTGAGGGAGATTAAAGGCACTGTGTCTTCTATTGTAATACATTTTTATTTAAGCACACACTGTGCTTGTCAATCACATCCCATAGCTCTCATTTGCTAGCTGATGAGTTGGTCCTGCAGGGAAGAGGGAACACAGAACAGCCGGGAAAACGAAAAATATTATCAGAAAGTAAAATATACATTCTTAAGATATCAACCCCTATTAACCATGTTCCAGACTATAAAAAGAAAGAAACTATTAGGTCTGCACCATGTTAAGCAAAACATCCCTTCATCCCAGAGAGGAAAAAAATAAAACAGCCAAACCAAAATGTCAAGCTGGCGTCACTGGTACTATACTCTAGGGAAGACTGTTAAAGATAGTTTGTTACACTTCATTCATTTCATAAGTGAATACGGTACCAATTACCTGCTGTGTGGCAGGCCTAAGTGCTAGGGAGGAAACCAAATTGTTTCTGTAGTTCACAGAAAATATGATCATCTCCTTGGAAATGTGTAATCACTTCCTAGTGACCTTTTGTGAGTCAAGGTCGTAATGGCTTGCTGAATGTCACTGACCCTTTCTATAAGCATCTGTGAAGTTCCCAGGGTGCACAGAGTTCTACTATGGGCACTGGGGGTACACAAAACAGATAACAGTCTTGTTTGCATGCGACTCATCTCATGCATAATATATTCCACTCAGCAGCTATCATTATTCCCACTTTATAGAAAGAAGCAATGAAGTTAAATAGAACCTGCTCAAAGTCACACAGGACTTGGGCTCACTTTCAACTTTTGCTCTTTCCCCTAAGCGACAGGTCACTGCTAAGTACAAAGCTGGCGAGGGCTGGGCTGGCAAAGGGTGCTGTGGGTGCCAGGTTTGTGCCACAGGAGCAATTTGTGTTTTGTTCTATTTTATTTTTTACATACATGCGTTTTGAATATTTCCCACAAACACCTCCAAATAACAATATACTGATATTTCCTTCCATTTTTCTCAAAAAAAAAAAAAAAAAAAAAACCCAAAGCACTTCCAGGCTGGTGTCTTGTTAACATAGACAGAATCATAGGTACCAAGGACAACTTCACTTTTTTTCAACACTGTTGCAAGAAATAACGAGGAGGACCAGGAAGATAAATGGAAAACTGGCCCTCACGCACCTCTCCGTGGAGTGGGTGCTGGGGGTGGTGGGTGGGTGGGGAAATGGGTCCCAGGATGGATGCCTGTGGCTAAAGGGGCAGCCTTAGCTGAAAGCCACCAC
>RJWM01051852.1:0-10297 GCA_004363535.1 Dasyprocta punctata
TCCTTGGAAGTTTGCTATGTCTGGTTGGCTTACAGTGTTTTCTAAGTCTTGAATTTCTTTGTTGACTTTCTGTTTAGTTGTTTGATCCATTATTGAAGATGAAACACCAAGGTCTTGAATTCCTACTGTGAAATTACCTGCCTCTCCTTCAACTTTTGATCTGTGTACTTTGACCTTCATATACATATATATATCATATATATATATATGGTTGTGTCTTCTGAATGGATTGGTCAGTCTATCATTTTAAAATGTTCCTCCTTGTCTCTAGTAAAAATATAGTCTTAAAATCTACTCCATCTAATGGAAGTATAGCTGTCCCAGCTCTCTTACGGTTACTATTTGCATGGTATAATCTTTTCCATTCTTTTACTTTCTACTTTTCTGTGACTCCAACCTGAAGTGTGTCTCTTGTAGACAGAATAGAATTGCTCTGTATTTTTATAGTCCTTTCATCAGTATTTATTTTCTGAGGGGAGTGTTTAATCTATTTACATTTCATTTAAGTACTGGTGAGGTGTTATGGCATGTCACTGCTATTTGTTTTCTACATATCTTAAGTTACTTGGTTCTTCTCTTTTTCCAATGCTACCTTTGGTTTTGTTAAGTAGATGTTTCCTAGTAGACTATTTAATTATTTTGTTGTGTTATTTTCTTAGTAGTTATTTCAGAGATTACAATTAATTTCTTAACTTACAAAAATTTGGTTCAGATTGATACCAACTATATCTCTATCTTATACAAAACTTTGCTCTAATATAGTCCTGTTCTCTCCCCTACATTTGCACTATTATTCAAATTATGTATTTATACATTATAGGCCCATTAATAGAGACTTCTAATTATTACTGTATGTAGTTATGTTTTAAATCAGACCATGGGGGAAAAACAGAATTGCAAACAAAAATAGACACATATACTGCTTTTTATATTTCACTTTGAAGTTACCTCCACTAGTCTGTTTCTTTGTTCGCCTGACTTTGAGTTATGATACAGTATGATTTCATTTTGAAGGATCTCCATTAGTGTTCCCCTTAGGGTAGGTCTGCTAATGACAAACTTTCTCAGAGTTTTTGCTCTTGTTTGCTTGCGTATTTTATTAGTTTTTTCTTGGGGAATGTTTTTTGCCAGGGTGTGTTGCTGGATATAGAGTTCTTGGCTTAGAATCCTTTTATTACTTTAAATATACTACTGTGACAGAAAAGTTAAAAATCAATAGTCTGATGCTGTGTTAAGGCAAGCTGTGCTCACCCAGCCCACCACAGTTAGACCGTTAGACTCAGCCAGCCTGGACTGACCACGCCAGCTGCAGCTTAGAGATGGCCGGGCCTGGGTCAGTCTGACCCCATCCCTCTGGACGGCCTGTGCTGTCTGACATGCAAACATAGTCCATTTTCAAGGACCATCCGAGACAAACTAGTCAAGGACGTGGTTGGTGTCAGCCACCCCTCAGCCCCGGCTCGCTCCCTAGCTTCTCCCACCTTACGACAAACAACCCCACTGACCAACCTCCCTGGAGCAACCTGCCCGACAACATGTGACTTGATTCATGTAACCAACCATGTGATAACCTGCTATCAGCTTTGTACTTCCTGCTTACGAAACGCGTGTGAGTTTCTGTTTCACTCTCAGGCTGGACTGGTTTGGACTCGGTCCCGCCAGCCTGCTGGTGTAATAGACAGTTGCCTTCCAACTCCTTGGTGCAAAGGGGCTTCCATTTGGTTTACATCAGATTTCTGCAAACCTGCCACGCTGCCTTCTACCTTCTGTGAGAAACCAGCTATAACCACTTGTGGAGGTCTTTTGTGTAATGTCTACACAGTGAACTGCACAGATTTTTTTGCACTGCTGGGGATTTTTAGATATTAGGTTTGGGGAGTTTTAAGATGTGTGTATATCTGTGTAACCTCCAACCCAATAAAAAAAAAATTTGCAGGGGGATTTAGCTCAGCAGCACAAACACCTGCCTGGCAAGCGTGAGGTCATAAGTTCGATCCCCAGTACCAAAAATAAAAACACAAAAAACCCAAAAAAATAAAAAACAACAAAACAAACAAAGAAACAAACAACCCCCAAAAAACAAAAAACAACAAAAAAAAATTTCCTGGTCCCCAGAATATTACTCAGGTCATTTTATAAATAATGCCCCTTCCCTCTCTGAGGCAATTACTGCTCTGATTTCTATCACTATGAAATACTTTTTCTATTCTCAAACTCTACAGTAATGGAATTACACACACTATGCATTCTGTTACACCTGCCTGTTTACTCAGCATGTTTTCAAGACTTATTCATGTGATAGCATGTATTAGCAATGGGCTCTTTTTTTATTGCTGGAATACATCACAAGTTGCTAAACCATTTTTCTGTTGACGGACATTTGAATTCTTTCCAGTCCCAGGATATTATGAATATTCTTTATAACAATGTTGGTATGTGGGTGAATCTTTTGCTCTTGGGTAAATAGGTAGAAGTAGAACTGAGAGACCCTAGTGTAGGCGTTTGTTTAACTAGCTGGAGCATTTCACACATCTACAGGGACGGACGGAGAGGTCAGGGGAACCTTCTCTGACCGTCTCTCTGGGAGGTAACTACTTTAGTTCCTGTAACGTGGCCTATCAATATGATTTTAATTTAAACTTCTGTGATATACTTACTGGCTACACGTATACATTCTTTAATGAGGTTCAGTTTTAATCCTTAATTCACTTTAAAATTGGCTTGTCTTTTTTTATTATTGAGTTTATATATTCAGGGTCCAACTCCTTTGTCAGCTGCAGCTATTACAAATATTTTTCCCCAGTCTGTGGCTTTCACTATTTGTTTTCTTAATGATGTCTTTTGATGGGTATAAGCTTTAAACTTTTCTGAAGTCCAATTGATTTTTTTTTTTTTTATGATACTGTGCTCTCACACAAAAAAATCTTTGCCAAATCCCTGGCAGCAAATATATTCTCCTGTATTTTGCCTGAGAAGCTTTATGATTTTACCTTTCATGTTTAGGTCTATGATCTGAGTCGAATTCCGTTTTGCATATTATGTTTCTGTGAAGCAGGAATCAAGGTTTGTTGTCTTTTTTCTGGTTGTCCAGCACCATTTGTTGAAAACACGGCTTTCTCTGTAGGATCGCATTAGCTTCTTTATTGAAAATCAATTACTACACAGACGTGGAGCGAATTCTGGATTCTCTCATTACGTTCCATTAACCTCTCTGGCCCTCCTTGTGCTAATAGCATACTGCCCTGAACGTCACGGCTCTGCGTGCCCAGTTTACAGGCAGTCTGCACAAGCCCTGCAACTTTGTTTCTCATTTTCAAATGTATTTTGGTTCTTCTAGCTACTTTGCATTCCATGTGCAATTTAAAATCAGTTTAATTTCTGCCCCCAAAAAAGGGGGACCTGGTGAATTTTTTATTGGCATTGCATTAACTCTGTAAATTATTTTCAATTTACTTGAATTGAATTTCAAATTAATTTGGCAGCTCCTTTAGGCAATTAAATAATTTGGTTAATTTCTTTATCAATGTTACACTCTGCAGTTCATGAATGAAGCATAGCCCTGCGCAGGTTCTCTGCACCTGAGCCCATCAGAACTGTCAAAGCTAAGCCGTTCACATGAATTAAATTATTTAAGTGTCAGCAGATTACGCTCCTGGAGACTTTTTCTTGGACTTCAAATTCTTATACATCAGCAGAGCAAGCCATACATCTGAATTTGAAAATGTGAACTAATTATAGAATTAGCTGATGCTTGTTAAGATGGCAACCCTAGCGCTTAGGAGGCTGAGGCAAGAGGATCACTGTGAGTTCAAAGCATGGTGCCACTTTCACTTTAATATTTATTTCAGAAGATCTGAGGCCTTTGAGTAAGAATGAATGAATGAGGATCAAACAAGTACTATCACAGCAGGCTACTCCCAGGTTCTCACCCACAATGCCTTGCACAGGGTTAAATGTGCTATTTGCATTGCTTTTCACAGTGCGTTTTAGCTTTGAAAGCATAGGTGTTTTACAGTGTGTGAACTTCTTGATGTAGCAATAGTTATTTAGGATATTTCCCACAATTCTAAAAGAATTCAAGATTCCCGCCTTGCTTAATGATAATTTCATTCCTGAAAGATAGCTACTTTTAGTAATAGCAGGCAAGTATATTTTCTCTTTTGTATAAAAGGGAAAATGTTTTGCAGAAGTCTTACAAAAGACCCTGAAATAAAGGCACAAAACAGATGCAAACTATTGCAAAATTCCAGTCCTCTCATGAGCTGTCAGACATCAGAGTACATCGCCCGTGCTCAGCCTTCCCAGAATCCGCTTCATGAAACACTGCGGTAAAAAGCCGTCGCCTGGAAATGGGCACTGTGACTGGACACTTGACGATATTAAGAAAATATTGGTAGTGGAATTTATATGTGATAGTGTTACTGTGGTTGTTCTTTTAAAACAATCTATCTTTTAGAGATAAGCATTTACTATTCGAAGATAAAATGACATCATATTTGGGCTGTGCAGTGAGACCCAGAAGGGTGAAGAAATGAATCCATGTTGGGCAGAGCTGGAGACCGCTGCAGCCGGGTGCAGCGTGAGGCACCGGTGGGTGGCTTTCTCACCACTGTATGTTTCTTAAAGATTTCACAATAAAAAATTTGAAGGTAATCCTGCTGACTTCTGTTGAAGATGGAAAAACGAAACTGAGCACTTAGCTCCTGAAACATACATGAACTGAGAAAGATGGAACTATGGAAAGTAAGAGAGGATCCTGAATTCTGATGATCTTATTCTATGTTCTCAAGTGACAACTCATTACCGCCACGTTGGTGACAATAGCAGTAGCAGTGGCTGCAGCTGCGAAGTTTGCATTTATCAAAGACAGTTAAGACCAGAGCTGTGCTAAGAGCTTCACGTGACGTCCGCGTTGTTATTCAGGCTAGACAGCCTGGCTGTTTCCTGGAAAGTAGAGAAGGAGGGGTCTGACCCAGGCAGCGTCACCCCTGATTTCACGCACTCGCTAGGCCAGTGTGTAGTGAGAGGGTACTGTGTTTTAAGCACTGCAGTAGGAGTGGTGAGGAGTAGGGAGACTTCTCACTAGTAGGGGGCTTCTTTTCCAGTGGGCGAAAACAGACAAAACCCGGTCAGTTTAATGGACCACATTTGTATGTTAGGGAGTAATAAGAGCTGGGAAGGAAACGAAGATGGAAGGAGTGAGGTGCTCTGGGAAAGACTCGACAACCACGCCGACACCCGAGGGGCAGCAGCAGCAGGTGCAGGGCCCCGTGGCGGGGGCTCGCTTGGTGGGCTGCAGGGTGAGCCCAGAGGCCTGTGTGGCTGGGGCTGAGAGGACAGACGAGCGGACAGCAGTGGTCAGAGCACGAGATGGGAACGTGTCTAAATGTCACGGACTTATGCAGGAAGCCGCAGAGCCGGCTGGAGGCTCCTCTGAGACCTGGGGAGTGGGCAGCGGCGAAGAGGAGGGCAGACTGAGGACGAGCTGACCGACTGCCCGTGGGCAGCGCTCGGCACGCTCCGGTCTGTGCCTCGGGTCAGTGACGACCCCCCAGCTCTGGGGTGGACGCACACTGTCTCACCGAGGGCCCGGGCCTGCAGGGCGCCTCGTCAGTGGGCCTGGGGTGGGATGGCCGGGGTCTGGCTGGAGAAGCAGGATGACCGGCTGGGCCAGGTTTAAGCACCGACTCCCCCCTCCCAGAAAACCTCTGAGTTTTGAGAAAACCGGAAGTGAGACAGAACAGAAAGGGCCCTCACTCCTCACCGAGCTTGTCCTCCATGGCAGGGGCGAGTCCAGAAGCGGTCTCTGCCAGGGGTCAGGCTCAGGGGCTGCCAGCCTCGCCGCGGGCTTTCTGGGCCCCGCTGCGGTCCGCCCTTCCCGGGGCAGCGGGAGCCGGGCACCTCCAGCACGCTGCCTTCCCGACCCGGTGCTCTGCACAGACGGGCTCCACGTGGCCGCGTCAAATGCAAACGCTGGTGCCAAGGACAAAGAACGAACAAGTCCTGCGTGGGAATTCCGGGGCCGTGTGCCACAGCTGACTGGTGCCCATGCCAGCCCACTTTTTTTCTGTGCCGGCTTTACCCCCTGAGTCCTTGGGGGGCAGCCTGGGGACCCTGCCCCAGGTACTGCTTCCCTTAAACATTCTGTTCCCCTTTTGTCGTTTCTATTTCAAGTCAAGCAAGGGAAGCCAGGGCTGAGATGGTAACAGTAAGTGCTGCTAACGCTGGGCACATTTTCTTCCCCCGGGAGCTCTTGAGATGGGTAACAGGGCAGCGGGCCGTCTTGTCCAGACCTGTGACCGACTCCCCATCACGCCCACGCTTCGCTCGTGAGTCGGGGCAACTCCTCCACGCCTCAGTCTCTCGTCTCTCAATGGTGATGGCTGTTCTCTCGGCCCGTCTTTCCGGGAACCCGACCTGAGCGCGTGTTGCCAGCTGTGGGACGTGGGACGACTCACTCTGAAGCTTAGTGTGCTCGGGCCCGGGGCCTCCTGGGGCTCCTGCTTTCTGGGTGCTGGAGGAAAAGGGAGAAGAGAAGGAAGAGAAGGGAGACCCCTGCCCTGGGCGCCCTCGGTGACTCCGGAGCATTCTCCTCGCACTGCGACCTTGGTACCGTTTCCTGAGTCTCCACAGCGGGGCACTGAGTGCTGGGAGGAGGGCGTGGCTGAGGAGCCCCTGGGCCCTGGACACCGAGGGGACCTGAAGGGACAAGTGGGAGGGAGAGCCCGGGCCCACGGTGATTTTCAGAGCACATATCAGAAGACGTTTGGCTCTTTCCTGAAATCGTAGGAAGAACAAAGGAATATGATCCATGGTGTCACCAGTCATAAAATTTTAATTGATTACTTTTTGTGTGTGTGTGTGTGTGTGAAGTCTCACCAAGGCAACAGGGCCTAAAGCCCAGGGAAATCAAAATACAGCCCTGGAGGGAGGTGGTCAGGAAGCGTCTCCATCCGCATGGGGCCCCGGGGATTTTCTCAGCTGACTCAGTTTACCTATTAATCAGGAGACAGTGTCCTTTGGATGAGAACTGCTCCATTTTTATAATACTAAAGAGACTGAGGCTCTGTTGGTTATTGAGCCATCATCATCGTCATCATCCATCTTTTTATTTTCATGCAGACTGAGCCCACACAGGGAGCCTCAGCAGCGTTGCTGTTGCTCCTCTCCATGGGCTGTGATTCGTCCTCGTGTTATCTCAGAGAATCTCAGCTCCCCGTTTGAAACCTGATCTACACGTTTGATGGGTTGAGTAATTCTTTCTACAATAATTCATTTATTAAGAAATTTTTGCAAAATTATCTGACATTGAGCTAACGTAACTGCTACAGTTTGAATCTACACCGTCCCCTCCAGGGCTCCAAGTGGAAGGCCTGGCCGTGGTGCCGCGGGGCAGTGTTGGAACTGTGCGGAGACGGCCTGGGGGAAGGAAGTTAGGTCCTTTATGGGCGTGCCCTTGAGGGTGATATCAGGGCCCCTACCCTTCCTCTCTCCTTTTGCTTCCAGTCTCCGTAGATGACCAACTGTATTGCCCATGCTTCTGTCATGATCCCTCTGTGAGCCCCAAAGTAACAAAACCCAGTGATGATGGGCCGGCTGAAACCGTGAGCCAAAACAACCCTTCCCTCCTTTCACTCATTCATCTCGGTTATTTTGTTATGAGACTGAAAAGTTGCCTGACACAATGGCCTTTGGCAGACTCCATCCTTGAAACTTACATTAAAATGTTCCTCATGACTTTATCAGTGGTTTTCAAACTATGACTGTGCTCTGGACTCCACCCCAAACCCAACACACTTACGTGCATGTGTTCCTCTTTGGAGCCACCTCGGGCGCCATCTTGGGAGATGACGTCACAGCAGGAGGAAGCCCCTGATCCCCCCTTTCCTGCACTTGTGGGTGCTGCACAAGGTTCCATTGGAACAACAGATTCTAATGGCTAAGTAAAACTTATAATCCATGCTTTCTAACCGGAAGTTGCAATTCTTTCCCCATAATGACACTGTGGAACACTGATACACCTTACAATAGGATGGATGTGTGCAAACAACTTAAAGGAAATCATGATTGATAGCTTAGGGACTGAAGTTTTAAGGATGACTTGGTAAACTCCACTTATCTTGTCTGAAAGCTGAATATTGATTATAGTTTTCGGCAGTTGGAAAAGTCTGTCCTCCGACACATGCCCTGAGAACTCAACTGGCTAGGAAATCATAGAGAAATTCTATTTCTGACATGGAGGTAAATGTGCCTATGAAGCTTTTCATTTGACAAGAGAGAGGAAAGGGAGCATTACAGTCTCAATTCCTTTAAGGTGCTATTTAAAAAATGACTGTTAACTCTGACTTCTGACCCAGGCAATTCAACCTCGTGCGCGTTTTCTTGGTGAAGAAAGAACCTCATAAAAGTAAATGAACTTGCAGACTGGAGGAGGGAGAGGACGCGAGTGTGAACACCTACAACATGGGCACTTTTTCCACCTTAAAAAAAAACCATCCTGGGGTAGATTATCATGCATTTCCTCCTTGTTATCTTGGGCGTCAGTCATCAGGACTTAATGAGCACCTGCATGGACCCTACCTTCTTCAACCCACCTTGAAAGCTCGACTTTGAGGTTGTGCCTGGCTGTGAGAACCGCAGGGCACACCGAGAGCCTGCGCCTGACTTGTTCCTGACAGACCGGAACCTGCTTCAGGGTTCCTGCGCTTCCTCTGACTTCTCCTCCACACAGCCCCCGGGAGTCTCTGAACTTCAGCACTGCTGGGCCATTTTTGGGCCAAATAGTTCTTTGTTGTGAGAGGTTGTTCTTCTACTGGGGGCTGCTGGCCACATCTCTGGTCTCCAGCCCCTGGGTACTATTATCACTCCTCTTCCCAGAGATGCCTCCAAAACATCGCCAAATGTTTCCTTGGGGAGCAGGGGGAGGAAGGAACAAGACTGGCCCCTGAGAGAACCGCTGCTCTAACCCACGGGACTCCCCAGGCTCAGGCGCTACCAGGAATCGCATGGTCTACAGGGTCTGCACGGAAACCTTAGTCCCGTGTGGTTTAGCTGGGCCAATATTCTCAGCCCTTGTTAAGCTGTTCCAAAGGGGAGCATGAAAATATGGGGAATTCAAATTCTCCAGACATTCCCAGGATATTCAGTTTGCAGACAGGATGCAGAACCTCTGAACCAAATGCGTCAGCAGTCTTAGTACTAACACAAATGAAGAGAGAGAGAACCCATTAAAAAAACTAACCCAGCAATTTTATTTCAAATTGGGAAAATTTAGGTGGCTTCAGAGCAAGAACAAATTTCTGTTTCTCCACTGGCTGTAGAACAGAGGACATCAGAGACATCTCCCATTTGGTTTTTGTTTTTCTGTTGTTATCACAAACCTGGTGGGAAGCCGAACACCTCTTGGGGATGCCTGGCTCTTAACAGATGTGGAGGTGTCTCTCATGTAGAGCAATTCTCAGGGTGACTGTAGCTCCCAGAGACACTCTGGTTGAAATGAACATGGGTCAGAGAGCTTCAGAGGGAAGGGGCCAGCGAAGAGTAAATTCCCTGAATGCCAGGTTTGGAGTCAGCTGGGAGGCAAGGCTAAGCGTGGTTTAGGAAGGCCTTCTGGATTTGTACCTTAGTAACAGAGGGAATAAAACCAGACAATGCAGGGTCTTAAGGTCTTGTGTTGCAACATCAAAGAGCATTAGGTCCACAAGGTATACATGCCCAGGAATCTGTGAATCCCACTTCCGGCCAACCAGAAAGGGTTGGCAGAGATTCTCAGCCAGTTACTGGTCTCCTGCAAGGTGGAGACTTGCATTAGACGATGTTCAACTTTCCAAGAAGTCTTGGCCAACTCATCTAATATCCCTGAGATTTTGTTTCTTTATCTGAAAAATGGGCATCATGGAATTTTTCTCAAATAGCCATTAGGATTAAATTAGATGATGTATATGAAGGTGTTATATGAGTTGTAAAACCTAGTGAGGGATTAATACCCTTCCAGGGGCTTCCCACCTCAAACGGTCTGCTAAAACCTGGCTGCAATGGGTTTCAGGCTTCTGAGGCGAGTGTAAGATAATGGACGATGCGGTCATTGACTTCCCTCGTCAAACATCTGTCCTCAAGTGGGCAATTAGGAAAATACATTTCAGGTGAAAAGACAGAGAGATGTATTTTTCATGACTGAGGTTACAACTGTATCTTAGGTTATTATATACTAAAGACCGGGAAATTAATTGGTGCCCTCTAAAATGCAGAAGAGCAAGAGATTAATCTGATAAATGGTTTCCATTAAAAAATTCCATTT
>RJWM01051853.1:0-10292 GCA_004363535.1 Dasyprocta punctata
CCCACAAGTTCAAGGCCAGCCTGACCAATTTAGTGAGACACTGCCTCAAAATAAACAAATAAATGAAAAGGGCTAGAAATATTGTAGCTCAGCATTCCTTGAGTTCAATCACCAGCTTGAAGCAGTTTAATTCTTTGGGTAGACTAATTTGGCTATTATATGCTTTTTCATATTAGGTTAGATTGGCAGTTTGGGGGTTATTTTGGGGGGGTACTAGGAATTGAACTCAGGACCTCACACTTGCCAGGCAGATGCTGTGCCAATGAACTAAATCCCCTGCCCTGAGATTGGCAGTTTCTTTCTGTTTTTTGTTCAGGCTACGGTGAGTTCAGGCAGGCTTTGAACTCAAAAAGAAAAAGGAAATATTACTATACCCACAGAAAGCACAGAGATAGTTACACACTGTAACATACTTGCCTATGTATGTATACATAAATTATCTTTGGTGTGATACATGAAAAATGTAATACTTATTCCTTTTTTTTTTTAAACTTAATTCCTTCTGAAGCAAATTAGCATGAGTGTCAAAACCCAGGGACATGAGGTAGATGTAGTGGCGCATACCTGTAATCCCAGCACTTGGGAGGCTGAGGTAGGAGGATCACTGTGAGTTTCAGGCCAGCTGGGCTACACAGTGAGACCAGGCACCCTAAACTACATAACAAGATCCTCTCTGAGGCAAGAGGACCACCATGAGTTTAAGGCCAGCCTGGGCTACATAGCGAGTTCAAGGACAACCTGAACTGCAAGCAAGACTCTGCCTCAAAAAAAAGACTCAGAAACTACTTCAAAACAATAAAGGTCAGAATTTAAACACCTCCTGAAGCTAAGAAAACTGCCAATCCACTGGGCATGGTGGCGCACACCTGTAATTCCAGTGCTTGGGAGGCTGAGGCAGGTGGATCGCCACAAGTTTGAGGCCAGCCTGGGCTACATGGTAAGACCCTAGCACCAAAAAAAAAAAAAAAAAGAAAAAGAAAAAAAGCAAACCAATCCAACTTAATATGAAAAACCATATAACACGGGAGGCTGAGGTAGGCGGAGCGTTGTGAGTTCGAGGCCGTCTTGGGCTACAACGCAAGCGCAAGGCCGGCCTGAGCTACACAGTGCAACCCTGCCTCAAAAAACCAGGGCTGGGAGTTTGGCTCAGCGGCTTACATGCCTGTCAGGCACGCGTGAGGTTATGAGCTCGATCCCCGGTGCCACAAAAAAAAAAAAAAAAAAAAAAAAAAAAAAAAAAAAAAACCATATAACAGCTAAATTAGTCTAGCCTAAGAATCAAACTGCTTCAAGCTATCCTATAACATCTTTAAGTACCACAGTAATTAATACTGTGTTAATCCCCAAAGTGGAAACTGTATACTCTGAAGCAAGAGTAATGAGTAGCACATTAATCCCCGATAAAGAAAACTGTATGCTTTGACATATCACTCAGAACCAAATGAAGGGCCCCAGAATAAACACGGAAGGCTGACAGAGACCAGTGCTCCTTACTGTCAGCACCAAGTGGATGATGGTAAAATGATGCGTCTCACTACGAGGTCCAGAGCACAGGGATGGATGAATTGGGGAGCTGCAGCTACATTCGGGCATTCACAGGCCTTTTCTGACCTTGAGCAGCTTCTAGAGCCAGCTGCACGTAAAAGGAAAGACACGAAGTAGAAAATTCCATCATAATGCCATTTGGAGGCAGAACACGGTCTACTCCACTCCACAGAATGCAGATTCTGGAGCCACAGGGGACCAGGGTCCAGACTGTGTGGTTTCTCCACTTACTAGCTGTCTGAACTTGGTTAAAGTACTTCGCCCCCTGACGGTGTACACATTTCCTTAGCACTTTCGGGGACTAGCACTTTCGGGGACTAGACACAGGCACTGTGCTTCTTTAATAAATAAGAGTAAGACAGAGAACGAAACAGGGTCATGGAACAGGACAGCGTGAGAACAGGGTAATTTTGACCAAAGAAGAGATTCCTGCGAGGCCATCTGAGCTGAAATCTGAATGAAGCAGCTGAGATGAGGGCTCCAGGCATCAGGGGCAGCAAGTGCAAGACGCCCAGAGTGGAGGGCGAGCTCCTGCCAGGGAGGCTGGGTACCCTGGACAGAGCCAGGCGTATGCTTGGCTTCAGCAGTCCCGGGAAGGAAAGAACTGCAGTAGCGCCGGAGGGTTTCAAGCCAAAGAAGGACGCACGCTGGAAGAAGCCCTGAGCTTCGTCTAAGCCTCACTGCCCGGCAGGCGAGCCCACGAGAAAGTGGCACCGCTCCTGTAGCTCGCGCGAGGCTTCGACAGGCGCCGCTCGCACCCAGCCCGGGGTCTGTAGAGCGGGGGAAGCGGGAGACCCCTCGCGATACACTCGCTGGGGAGAAACGCCGATCCCGAAAGTGGGACGGAGGCACAAAAGCCAGAGGAGCAGGTTTCTGCGAGCGGCAGCAAGGAAACGTCATTTGGGAAGGTGCCAAGAGGGGACGACTCGGTTCAGCAAGGTGACGGCCGATCGCTGCGCCCGGTAACGGGTGCCTCGGGAAGCGGCCCGACCCCAGGGCCCGGGTGCCGCAGCCCAGGCGGACCTCAGAGCCGCCGCGCATTCCCCGCGTCCGCCCCACGCCAGGTCCCGGGGAGCTCAACTCGCGCGCCCCAAGTCGGCTCCGCCCGCAGAGACGCTCACTCTGTCCCCGCAGCCTCAGCACGGGACCTGAGGCCGCGGCTTCCCGCCCCCTCCTCCTACCCCACCCCAGCCCCTGCTCCCAAACGGCCGCCGCTCTCTCCTCAGCCCCGGGCCGCTCCCCGACCGAACTCACGGGTTATTATTACTCATTGTAAGTAACAAGCTGCTGAGGAGCCGCACGTTGGAGTGCAGCCCCGCGGCTGCCATGTCCCGCACATGGTCTATCACATTCATCCTGCCCGGAAAGGCCGCAATTAGCGGCGGCTGCAACGGCGCGAAAAGCCGGTAGAGGACCTTTTAGGCAAGATTTAAAATGGCGGCGCCGCCGGGGTCCATCAGGTCCACACCTGACCCCGCCCCCATGATGATAGGTAACTACTCAAGTGCCTGATTTTAAAAAGTCACCTGGGTCCTACGTGGGCCCGTGAGGTGGGGCCATTTGTTGTTTTAAAACAGAAATTACATCATCGTTTGAACTGCACACTGATGGGTTCCGCTCGCATAGGACTCTGACAGGCTCAGCGTGACGCCTGCCCAACATGGCGTTGGGCCCTAACACGACAGCTTGTCCCTCCCATACTAACTTCCGTATTCTTCCAAGCCCAAAATAAACTGCCCGTTTTTCTTTGGCGCGCGCCAAAGGTCCTCCAATCCTCTCCCACCACAACGCCCCGCCCACTCACGTAGTCTCCACCCCCAGCCTAACTTCATAAAAGCCACCCGCCTGCTTCCCCTTTTTTTGAGGGTCCTCTGAAATTTCCTGCACGCTGTATAGGGCCTGCAATAAAGGCTTTTTTAAAAAATAAAGGCCTTTTTTAAAATTTTAACGATAGTAAAAGCCAACAAAGCATAACAGAATGAAGTCAATCAAAACAAAGCAGTAGAACTGGTACAGAACTTCAAAGAAAGATACTATGAAAACAATAGCTACTATAGTATATCTTATTATTTTCAGAATTGTTGACCATTCCAATTGGTATAGTAAAATCAAACCCAAAAAAACAATAAAACCAATAAAAGCAGAATATAAAATAAGGCCAAAAAACTTAATCAGAATAAAGCAAAACAATGAGAACAATACTGGGCCTTGAAGACAAGACAGAAGAGAATCCCCCATATTTGCTGCATTGCGTACTGTCATCTTACAAAGAGATGCTCAGGCTGCCAGTCCCAGGCCTGCAAAATGAACAAAACAATACTAGCATTTAGTTGTTTTATGTACCTTAGTTGCTATCAATTTAGCCAGACCTCCGAACGAGCAGGTTGCTTTAGCGGGGAGGGGGCGCCAGAGCTTTGTCCTTGATTCTTAGTCCGTGCGCAGGTAGGTGTGTGGGGGGGCGCATGTTTCTCTTCCCCGGGTCCACGCTGGTCGTGCAGGCCCCCGGAAGGCAGACTTAGTTGTCTTCTGGTTGGAGGCACTCAGGCCCGGTGGGGTGGGCTCCCTAGAGGCCCATTTCTTTGTCTTCCTGGGGTCCACACCAGTCACGCAGGCCCCCAGAAGGCAGTCTAGGTTCTAAAGGCTTTTTTTAATAAAGGATTTTTTTCATTATTTTTCTTTTTTCTTTTATTTCTTTTCTTTTCTTTTCTTTCTTTCTTTCTTTTTTTTTTTTTCCCCTGTCTTTTTGAGACAGGGTCTTCCTGTGCAGTTTGGGCTAGTTTTGGGCTCACTTTGTAACCCAGGCTGGTCTCAAACTTGCAAAAATCCTCCTACCTCAGCCTCCTGAGTGCTGGGATTACAGGATTTTTTTTTCCAAATAAAGGCTTTTTCTTACTGCTGTCTGTGTCTCCCAACTGAGCCAAAAAAACCTAACATTTTGGCCCCGTGAGTGATTGGGTGGGGTGTGCTGCTCCTGGGCAGCTACCTCAGTTTGAGCTCCCTGCAAGGAACCAACCTTGCTCTTCCTGCCATCTCTGCCTTTGCCATTGCCATCTTCCATCCAACGCTGGACCATTTCACCTCCCACAGGTGAGCCACTCCTCACTCCAGGAGCTCCTGTCACTTTCTCTCACTCTCTTTTAAAATTGTGGGCCCACAGCAGGACTCCCTCACGTCCATCAGGACACTCCTGTGTCCCCTAGGTGATAATCGATGGGGGCTGACAAGCACCTCTCTCCCTCTGTCACACCCCCAGTGAGGGCAATGAGCCTCCTAGGGACTGTGACCAGCTTCTAACTTTGGCTCACCCTCAATTTAATCACCATGGGAAATACTCCCTCCCAACCCCCAAAACACACTCCACTTGGGTGTCTTTTTAAAAACTTAAACACCTTATTAAAAAAAAAAAAGTTAAACATCCTAGGTCTCCAGGAGACCATCAAACCAAAATGACTAATCTTTTACTGCCAAATGGTTTGGACCCAATACCAACTCGATAATGGCAGCCGCTGGCCTAAGGAGGGCACTTTCAACTGCAGTGTCCTCCGAGACTTAGACAGCTTTTCCTATCACTATGGCAGATGGTCAGCAATCGCTGATATAAAAGCCTCTTTTGCTCTGTGGGCATGTCCCTCTCTCATTCAGGCATGTGGGGCAGCTCAAATACTCCTGGCCAGCTCCACATCATCAAATCCCTTACCCAGTGACCCCACTGGTCCTCATGATGGTGTCCCTTCTTCCTTCACTCCCCCCTCCACCTTATCCACAGCAACTGGCTCAATCTCCTCAGCTAGCCTCATCCACCCCACCTCTCTGTCACCCTGCACTCCCACCACTTCCTCCTGCACCCCTCCATCATCATTTTCTTCTCTGGCACACCACACCCGATGTCACTCCTTCCACCTCCCACCATCTCACCACCCACCACTGTCTTCCAGCCTGCCGCCATCTCCTCCCACCTCCCACCATCCTCTTACCCACTACCACCATCTTCTAGCCAGCTGCCATTTTCTCTACCTCAGCCTCTCCTTTCTCTCTGTGACGCAGCTGGTCCTGAGGGGCTGGTTCATGTTCATGTCCGTTTTACATGCTCTGACTTATCCCACTAGGCTCCTTCTCTGCTGATCCTTACAACTATATAAGAGAGCTCCAATTTGTGATTAATTACTATGACTTACATTACAAGGATCTCTGTATCATCCTTACATCCACCCTTTCCCCTCAACCAAAAATTCAGCTATGGGAAGCAGCCCAAGCAGAGGCTGCACAGACATCAAACTAACACTGACCATCCCTCTGGGGCTGCTGCAGTACCAAATGTGGATCCCCCTGGAATTATCAGGGAAATAATGGCTCACCATGCATGAATACAATGATTGGTTGCATCATCGCAGGCCTAAAAAAATTTCTGAAAAACAAACTGATCACCAAAAGCTTTATGAACAAACCCAATGCACTGATGAAAACCCTGCTGAATTTCTTGCTTGTCTTACACCCTAACCAAATACACTAACGTTAGCCCCCAATCCCCTGAGGGAATAGTTCTTGTCAACTTGCATTTCATTTTTCAATCTGCCCCTGACATCTGCGCTATATTAAAAAAAGATAAATCTTGGCCCTCAGACTCCACAGGGAGATCTCCTTAATCTGGCCTTCCATGTCTTCAATGATAGACAGGACCAACAAAAACAAGATAAACAACACACCTAACTTAAATGCCAACTTTTGGCTGTGGCACTCAAGGCTTCTGGGAAAGCTAAACCAAAACAAAATGGTGCCACCCAAGCCCCCTGCCACCATGCTTTAAGTGCAGCAAGGAAGGACATTGGGCATGAGCCTTCCCCAACCTTGCAGGCACCACCAAGCCCTTGTCCCATCTGCAGTCTCAAGGGTCACTGGAAGTGTGACTGCCCTGAGAGTAGATAAGTCATCTAACTCCCTACCCTCACAGGAGATCTTATCACTGCCGCCAGACTCATTGAGAGCTGATTGCTTGGTCTCACCACTGAAGAGGATTGACAGGGCTAAGGGCCCATGGCCCCCAATCAAGGTATCTTTCTCAGAACCCCAGGTCTCACTGGATAGTGCAGATAAAACACTCTCCTTCCTTGTTGACATGGGGGCCACCTATAGTGTTCTTCAGTTTTCAGGTCATTATATCCAATCCATGGTCTCCATTGTGAGAGTTGACAGTCAACCTACAAGACCCCTCCAGACGGTACCCATCCCCTGCCAATTCCAAACCCTTTTCTTCACGCATAATTTCCTTGTTATCCCAACCTGCCCCACACCCCTCTTGGGCAGAGATCTCCAAAAACCCAACTCTCATTTTCTCCCTCCCTGTGGCCCTGATCCTTCAGACTCAACCATCACATGTTGCCAGTTCCACCCCCGCAACACACAATCTGCAATACCTCGGGTTTCTGTAACCTCATTACCTTAATAGTCAAACTTCAGACCCCTTGTGGTTGAATGGCCACCCCTGGGGGATCAAACTCTATGTCAGGGGACTAGATCTGGAACTTAACATACACATAAAAAAGGTCCCCAAACCAAAAAAAGATACCTATCCTCAGTGGTCCCACTTTTACCTCACCTCTACTTCCAGCCTCATCACATCACTCCACCAACTATCCCTGAGCTTTTTTTTTTTTTTTTTTTTTTTTTTTTTTTTTTGTACCAGGGATCAAACTCATGACCTTGCACTTGCCAGGAAGGCACTCATGCCATTGAACTAAATCCACGGCCCCTCCCTGAGCTTCTTAATCACACATTTGCCCTTATACAGTCTTCCAACCACACAAACTGGATCCAATGCTGGCTTTTTCTCTTGATCAATCAAAACCTATACACAGCTCAACTGATCACAAGGCTTCCCAGCAATCTAACTTCAAAGGAAAACTGTAAACCTGTAGGTCCACTACCACTCTCTCCATTCTTCACTTCCAGCCCTTTTTCTTGCCTGAATCAATAACTGTTCTGGCCCTCAAGTAGGAAACTGGACTAACTGCTCTATTTACACTCCTCCTCCCAACCCCAGCAAGTTCACCTACCCCTTCCTGATTACTTTTCTCTCATTGCTGGGACAAACAAAATAAAGGAAGGAAAGGCTTGTTTAGCTCACTGTTTGTGGAGGTTTCAGTCCATAATCAGCTGGCTCCAAGGCAGGGTGGCATGGCACTGGGGAAATGCTTCAAAGCAGCAACCAGAGCAAACATGAGGAAGAGCAATCCTCTTCTCCTCCCTTATATTGTACTCTGCCCCCACCCAGGGCCAGGGTAGCACTCACAAAATCTCCTTGCCCTCCTCTTGCACAAGATGAGGATATTTACAAAGTAAGGATCCTGGCTTCTTGCTGTCTCTCAGTTAAACTTCTAAACTTCTCAAATTGACACAATGTATCAAGCATAACACCCCCCCCATCAGGTTCCTTTTTCATATGCTCTGGGGGGACAGACGCTGCCTCCCAAGCTCTTGGCTCAGCTCTTGTACTATAGGATTTCTCAGGCCACACATCTCCTTAGCCACCCAGGGACAACTATGACAATCCCAAACCAACAAAACTGCAAGGGCAGCTCATATTCCACTACTCCTTGAAGTGGGGGTCTTCTCTGTTGTAGGGTTGGGACTCGGGGTGGGGGCACCTTACAACTTCTTTATACTACTATCAAAAACTCTCAACTGAGCTTACCCAATAGCTCAATGAGGTGGCGGCCTCAAAACAAACACTCCAAAACCAGATCAATAGTTTAGCAGCAGTCACCCTCCAAAACTGTCAAGTCCTAGACATCCTCACAGCAGAGAAAAAGGGAACCTGTGCCATGCTGGGAGAAAAATACTGTTTTTCTGTCAATCAGTTGGGAGTTTCATGGACAAGGTAGAATGCATCAGAGAGTACAGAGAAAGAAAACAACAAGAACAACAGGACTCCTGATTTCCCCATTGGCTAGTGTGGGGATCCTGGACTCCTCACATTCTCCCTCTATTGGGGGCCATTAACAATGTTTGTTATCCTTCTGCTTGTAGCAACCTGCCTTTTAAAATTTTTTTCGCAATTTCTTCAGTTCAGGTTGTGGGCCTTCACTACCAGCGAGCTCCTTATCCTGGCTGAGACCCTTGGCACCAGCTTCTACATGGGCCTAACCCGTCATCCCGACAATTGCAACAGCCCCCACCATGGCACCCCTTGTCAGCAGGAAGCAGTTTGAGAGAGTCGTCGCCCCATAATAACAACAAGATGGGAATGAAGGGTTCCGCTTACATGTAACTCTGCCAGGCTCAGTGTGCTACCTGCCCAGCATGGCGCTGGGCCCTCAGGCAACAGTGTGGCCCTCCCATACTAACTTCCATGTTCTTCCAAGCCCAAAATAAACTGCCTGCTTTTCTTTCACATGCATCAAAGGTCCTCCAATCCTCTCCCATCACAACACCCCGCCTACTCACGTAGTCTCCACCCCCAGCCTAACTTTATAAAAGCCACCCCCAGCTTCACCTTTTTTTGAGGGGCTGTAGCCTATACCATGCCGGCAATAAAGGCTTTTTCTCACCTCTGTCTGTGTCTCCTGGCTGCACAAAAAACCTAACAGAAACTTCATTTAGGATTTACAATGGGAGAAAAGACACCTCAGTAGGAAATATGAGAGCAGACCTAGTTGGTCTCAGAAGTTAATGATAATGTACAGCATTCTTTTTTTGGTTTTTTTTTTCAGCACCGGGGATCAAACTCACAACCTTGCACCTGCCAGGCAGGCTCTTAAGCCACTGAGCCAAACTCCCAGCCCTGGTTTTTTGAGGCAGGGTCACACTATGTAGCTCAGGCCGGCCTTGCACTCATGTTGTAGCCCAAGCTGGCCTCGAACTCACAATGCTCTTCCTACCTCAGCCTCCCGAGTGCTGGGATTAAAGGCCTGCACCACCTCACCTGGCTATGTACAGCATTCTTAATAACTAAAAGTAAATATAGGAAGTGCAGGTGTACTAGGCCAAAGGCGCAATCCCCCCCTCAGGTATTTTGTGTTCCTGTCAACTTCAGGCATCTCATCTTGAATAGATTCCTTGATACAATGGGCATATTTTTACCTTGTGGAGTGATTCCCTAAATCAGTGTGAAGGAAGGATAAATTTTGTGAGGTCATGAGTTTGATCCCTGGTACCAAAAAAAAAAAAAAAAAAAAAAAAAAAAAAAAAAAAAAAAAAAAAAAAAAAAAAAAAGAAAAGAAAAAAGAAAGAAAAGATAAATTTTATAATGAGATGGTGCATGTATGAACCAGCGTTTGTTTCACACAATATTTTTCAAAAGTGCCAGGCATGCTGGTGCATGCCTATAATCCAAGCATTTGGGAGGCTGAAGCAGGAGGATCATGGTGAGTTTGAGACCAGCCTGGGCTACAAAGTGAGCTCAAGACCAGCCTGAACTGCATAATGAGACCCTGTCTCAAAAATACAAAAAAAAAATTTTTTTTTCAAAAGTTAACATGAATTATTACATTAGATGCTCACAAACCAACCTATAAAATTGAAATTGTCATTCTCTCATCACAGATGAAGAAACTGAAGCCATTTGCTTACATTTGGGGCTCAGGTTGTGAATACTCAGCTTGGAATGAGACCTTCTGACTCAGTTTCCTTGGGAGCATGCTTATAATCCCAGCGTTCAGGAGGCTGAGGTGGGAGGATCATCACGAATTGGCTACACAGTAAATTCAAAACCAGCCAGAACTACATAGTAACACCCTGTCTCAAAACCAAAC
>RJWM01051854.1:0-10294 GCA_004363535.1 Dasyprocta punctata
GAATAAAAAGGGTGAAATTACTACAGATCCTGTGGAAATCCAGAAAATCATCAATACCTACTTTCAAAATCTCATAGACTGGAAAACACAGAAGAAGTGGACAGATTTTTAGAAATGTATGAATTACCAAAGCTGAATCAAGATGATATAAAAATTTTCAATCACCCAATAACAATTACTGAAATTTAAAATAATTTAACTACCCAACAAACAAAAACCCTCGTCCTGATGAGTTCTCAGTGCCAGTACTCCGCAAACTCTTTAATAAAATTGAAAGGAAAGCAGTTCTCCCTAATTTATTCCTGGGAATGAGTACTACTCTGATGCCAAATCCAGAAAAACACCCAACTTTTTAAAAAGCACAACTACAGGCCAATCTTACTAATGAACAGAGATGCAAAAATCCTCAACAAAATACTGGCAAACAGAATGCAGCAATGATTCAATATATGCAAATCAAGAAATGTAATACACCATACCAACAGAGCCAAAGACAAAAATCGTATGATCATCTCAATAGATGCAGAAAACCTTTTTCATGAATTCTAACACCCATACACGATAAAAACCCTGTAGAAAATCAGAATAGAGGGTCTCTCTTTCAATCTGATGAAAGCCATCTATCACAAACTAACAGCCAACATCATACTAAATGGACAAAAACTTAAAAGCTTTCACTCTATAATCAGCAACAACACAAGAATGTCCACTATCACTGCTCCAAACCAATATAGTTCTGGAAACGTTAGCCAGAGCAATTAGACCAGAGAGACAAGGAATAAGGATAGGAAAGGAAGAAGTTAAATTATCATTAATTGCAGATGACATGATACTCTACGTAGAAGACCCCAAAAATTCCACCAAAAGACTACCAGAGTGTAGAAGCAATTTCAGCAGCATACCTGGATACAAACTCAACACTCAGAAACCAATAGCTTTCTTGTATACAAACAACAAACTTACTGAGAGAGAAATTATGGAAATAACACCTTTCACAATAGATCCCAAAAAATGAAATACTATTGAATCAACCTCACAAGGATGTAAAAGATCTATATACTGAAAACTACAGTACTCTGAAAAAGGAGACTTAAGAGGTATCAGAAAATGCAAACATATTCCTTGCTCTTACATAGGAAGAACCATCATTGTGAAAATGGCCATACTCCCAACACTGCTATACAGATTTAATGGAATTCTGATCAAAATACCCTTAGCATATCTTACAGATCTAGAGAAAACATTCTTAAAATTCATTTGTAAATGGAAGAGACCTAGAATAGCAAAGGCAATTTTGGGAAACAGAAGCAAGGTAGGAGGCTTCACAATCCCACACTTGAAATTATACTACAAAACTACTGTGATAATATCAGCATGATACTGGAGGCGGGGGAAAAAACAGACCTGAGGATCAGTGGAACACATTAGAAGAGGCAGGCACAAGTACAAACACCCTCAGCCACCTTATCTTTGACAAAGGGGCTAAATATTTTCACTGGAAGAAAGATAGCCTCTTTAATAAATGGTGCTGAAAAAACTGGCTTTCCACATGCATAAGACTGGAATGGGACCCATTTCAATCACCATGCACTAAAATAAAAGGCAAAATAGATCACGGATCTGAATATTAACAGAGAGACACTGGTTATGCTAGATGACAGGGGAGGTAGAGGTCTTGGGGACATGGCATTGGCAAGGAGTTCATGAACAAAATGCAAACTGCATGGGAGGCACTTCAGGGAGTCAACAGCTGGGATGTTATCTTATTGAAGGGCTTTTGCACATCAAGGGAAGTCACCAGCAGAGTTGGGGCAGGACCCACAGAGTGGGAAGGAATTTTGGCCAACTGCCCCTCAGACAGTTCTGTACCTAGAACATGAGAGAATTTTTTAAAAATTTGGCCCCCCCGATTACAAAACTGACTGAATCCGATGGCAGACCAGTGAACACCACGCTAGGGGCACTCCCTGAAAGATACCATCCAAATGCTGGAGTATAAAAAAAGAGAAGAAAAAAAAAGAGGGAGATGGGTCCTCTGGACCCAAGAAGAATCTAAAACGAGAATTGAAGCCCACAGATATAGTAAAAAAAGAAGTAACCAAACAAAGGAGGAGGCTGGCAGCACCTCTGACCGGAGCTGAACCAAATTAGCAGCAGGGAGCATCCTGGGAAAGTGCAGTTGAAGTGCTGCAACCGATTAAAGTGCTGTGACCGCGGCGGCGACGGTGGAGGCAGCGATCAATCGTGGGGCAAGGTGGACTGGAGCACTCAGTGGGAGAGCATGGCGGGTCCCAGACCCTCACCCCCCATCCCCACGAGGAAGAGCGAGGGACTGGCATCCATCTTGAGACCAGAACCTCACCTAATTGGGCACAGTCCCAAAGACCAAGCCCCAGAGGGTCCCAGTGAGTGACCAGCTAGGCCTGGAGACCAAGGCTGCACGCACGCCAAAGGGGTGGCAGGGGAAGTTTCATGGACAACCGGCATAGATTCCCAAGCAGCAGCCCTGCTCCCGCGCACAGTACTAGATATGGCGCCCCAGGGGTGATAGAGGAAGTTTTACAGACAGCTGGCACAGGTTCCCAGGCAGTGGCCCCACCCCCGCACACTGTACCAGACATCCGCAGAGCAGAGACTGGCTGGGGAGAGGCAGTGGACCAACACCGGCTCACCCCAGAGAAACCACAAGGCTCCTGAACAACCCAGGAAAATGCCAAGACAAAAAGGTAGAGGGCGCTCTCTAGCCTCCGATTCAAGCAGAGCAAATCCAGGAGAAGCAAACACAGAAGAGGTCGGGAGCCCAACAATTAAAATCTCTAAGGCAATGACAACTGAAGTGGGGAGACAACTCTATGAAGCTATAAAAGAAATGAGAGCGGAACTGTTGACCCAGCTGAGACTAGAAATGAAATTCATAATAAAGGAATCGCTAGGCATCTTTAAAGGAGACATAGAGGAAAAGGTGGAGTGCAGAAAATTGAAGGACACCGAGAAGGGAAAAAACAAAAAAGAATTAGAATATATGAAACTGATTCAGAGAGACTACCAGGAAATCAAAGACTCCAATGAAAGTTGGCAGAACCACCTGAAGGAAACTAAAGATAGACTTTCAAATCTGGAAGACAGGCTAGAAGTCTGGGATGGAGAAAGGAAAGATCTCCTAAAAGTAATAAGAAGCCTGAAAGCAGCAGTGTAAAGGCTGCAAGACAGCCCAAGGAAATATAATTTACGAATAAAAGGTGTGAGTGAAAAAGCAGGGGTCAATACAGATCAACTTAAAAGCCTATTTACAGAAAAAATTTCAGAAAACTTTCTAAGCATGGGAGCAGGAAGAGACTTTCAGATAACTGAAGCATATAGAACTCCAGCTAAACATGACCAAAGTATGCCTACACCCAGACATATAATAATCAAGATCCCAGAAATTCATCACAAAAACAAAATATTAAAAGCTATTAGAGAAAAGAGACAGATTACCTACAAAGGAAGGCCCATCAGAATCACGACAGACTTCTCAACACAAATCATCAGGTCAAGAAGAGCTTGGAGTGATGTATTTCAAGCCCTGAAAGAAAATAACTTCCAACCCAGATTGATGTACCCTGAAAAATTATCTTTCAAAATCAACAGAGAAACAAGATACTTCCACAACAAAGAACAACTAAAAGAATTTATGACAACCAAGCCAACCCTACAAAGAATACTGAAGGACATTCTAGAGAGAGATAAAAGAGTCCACGGCTCCAGAAACAGCGACAGAAGGATAACACCGAGCGGGGCAGACAAATGAATAATCCATCATTGGGATTTAAGTCCAGTATTGTTTCCAATGAGCTGTTTAGTTTAATCTTATTCTACCTTGACCTGCTTAACTTTATTATATATGATGACAAAGACAGCTATTTTAAAGATAACAGAATTTATATGGGTAGCTACTTTAATGATATTCAATCACCTTGTTTCGAAGCCAGGTATTACTTTCACTGTTCTGTTTTGAGGGATTTTAACCAATCTTTGTTTGATTGTATTACAACAGATGATATAGGCAACCGCCTAGAAGATAATGTGAGACATTATAGAAATCAACACTGCATTACTATGTATTGCTTCCATTATTTTATTTGTTACTGGTTTTATTCAGTACTATTTCTTTGACTGTATTAGGCCAATTGGTAAGGGCAATTATTTTGAAGACAATAAGAGGTAATACAAGGGGAACCGAGGAAGGAAGGAAGGGAAAAGGAAAAAGGCATAGATTTATATGAGGGTATACATAAGATAGTTTGAAAGACTGTATTAGTAAATGCATTAACTGGTGAGAGAGAACAGTTGATACTCACATGATTAGATCAATCTTACATGTCTTTATCTGTCAATCTGAACAACCCCCTTGAAGGTAACCATGTGCAATGTCACAACTACTGTATATTTCCAATCATCTCATTTCATAAACCTATAATGTTACAGTAACGGATATGTTGCTGTTGTTTCTTGATCCCTTTAGTTTTTTTTTCTCTTCTTTATGACCATTCTTTTATTCTTTACTGGTTTCATTCTGAACTATCTTGCTTGATTATATTAGACCTGATGATATGGGCAGTTATTTTAAAGATAACAAGAGGTATTCTAAGGGGAAAGGAGGAAGGAAGGAAGGGAAAAGGAAAAAGACATAAATTTATAAATATGTATACATAGGACAGTTAAAATGACTATATTAATAAATGCATTAGCTACTGAAAAAGAAAAGTTAATACTCATGATTTGATAAATTTTGCATGTCTATATCTGTCAATCCGAACAACCCCTATGAAGGTAACGATATGCAATATTGTAACTACTGCCAAATTTCAACCACCTCAGTGTGTAAACCTACAATGTTATCATATCAGATCTGTTGTCGTTTGTCTGTCTTTTTTGTTTTTTGTTTCTGTCTTCTGTGTCCATTTTTTCTTAAATAAAAAAAAATAATTAGACCCCCAAGTTCAGGGACCCAATCCAGGGATGGGTACCTGAGATACAAATGGCAAATAAATACATGATGAAATGTTCAACATCACTGATCATTCAAGAAATGCAAATTGGAACAGGGCTGGCATTCCTCCCCACTCCAGAAAGAATGGCTGTCAAAGAAAGATCAAACAGTAACAAATGCTGGCGGGGCCGTGGGGAGACAAGGGCCCTTCTCCACTGCTGGTAGGAGTGTGGACTGATGCAGCCACTGTGGCGACCAATCAGTGTGGAGATTCTTCAAAGAACTAGAATTGGAGGTCCCATACCATCCAGCTATTGATATTAGTCCAATTCACATACATAGTCTTTCTCCACTTATTTAGGTTGTATTTGAGCACTTTTGATCAGTTTTTAGTTTTTAGGATACTGATAATGAATGTATTTTGGTGGATTTATACAGTAATGTTACTTAAAGCTTTTTTGTGATGTTGTAACTTGTGCTTTTACAATTTTACTTTTGAACTGTTCATTGCTTGTATATAGGCCAACACTAGATTTCTGCATATGGCTTTGTGACCTTGTACCATGACCTTGCTAAACCTGCTTGTCTGTTCTGTTGATTTTTATGTAAATTCTCTGTAAAGTAAAAAAATTATTTTGAAAAAAGTAAATAAAATTTTTAAAAATATAAGCATGCATGAATTTTTATATTGCAGATATTTCAGTTACATAATTATTGATCGGCAAATGGGAAAGGACCAGGTACAATACAGAGCCACTTCTCAGAAGACGTGAACCAGGTCAGTACCTGAGGCCTGAGCTGATAGAAACCAAGCCACAAGATGGAGGCATGATGACCAGTTCCACAAGCCTCACCACAGGGAACTAACAATTCAAAGTTGTATTCTAACTAGTACATCGGTTCATGTAAGCCCAATTAAGGAACAATTAGATGGATGGCCAGAACACCCTGACACTTACCCCTACTGCTTCCAAGAATGCTTTTGTTCTTTTCTGTAGTAACAGTTACACGTAAACTGAAGATTCCTGTAGATCAATCCTTGCTACATGCCTCCTTCTAGTATTAGATCAATATTAGCTAAACAATTGTATTTGCAAGTCAATAACATCCTTCAAGGTAATCTGTAAAATTACTTGACTGTATAAAATACTACTGGACAATAAAATTTTACTGTATAAAAACTTCATTAGGCAAGCCATGCAGGGCCCAGGAAGAGAAAAGTCAAATAGAGCTTCAGAGAATCAGCCATGCTAGGACTGAGAGGAGCTGAGCAACAAGCCAGCTAGCCAGCCTTTCTGGTAAGCCGAGCAAGCCACGTGGGGCCCAGGAAAAGAAAAGTCAGATAGCACCTCCCATGAGCCTACTGGCACATGAGCTGAGCATCACCAATCTCCCCCACACCCCACCCCTGCCATAAGCACTCAGGTGGTTTGGAGGACAGGTTGAGCTGATAGCAGCTGACGTACAAAAAGCAACTAAATACTTGTACTATTTTGTTGACTTTGCAGGCCTGGAGCTGAGAGTCTGAGCATCTCTTGAGAGGATGACAGTATGCAATATATAAAATTGGGGGATTTCCTTCTATCTTTTTTGAAATTCAATATTGTTCTCATTGTTTTGTTTTGTTCCAATTAACTGTTTTGCTTTATTCAATATTCTGCTTTGATTGGTTTTGTTATTTTGTTTTGGTTTGGTTTGATTTTGCCATGTCTGATGAAATGGAAAAATATTGTGAAGATAACAAGATATACCATGGTAGCCATTGTTTTTCCTATTATCCTGCTTTGAAGTTCTGTACCAATTTCACTGCTTTGTTTTGTTGGATTTTATTATCTTTAAAATTAAAAAAAAAAAAAACAACTCATAAGCTTCAGCTACAACTCACTTTGAAGCTTCCTTCTGCTCTCAGGAGCTTTTCTAATTCAATATCTTAATCTAACTTCCCATCTGCACCCTCTGTTCCACACTTTGCTGTTATGCAATATGAATTTGGTATATTTTAGAAACTGGAATGCATTTTACAATAACAGTTCAATTTAGTGTTCATAAAAGCTAAAATGTGGAAACAACTGTAATGTCTACAAACTGATGAATAACCAATACTTTAAACTTTCCATAATAATTTTCTTTCATAAATAGAAAGATTTGGGGGGAGGAAAATGCCACAGTATCTGGCAAATGCCACATAGAAAAGAGGGACAGAGAAAACGTTGAATTACCCACTTATAAAAAATGTTCACAACATGAAAATGTATAGAGTACACAGTACATTAGTCATTCATATGGCTTGGGAAAATACAAGAAATAAGGAGGCTGGGTTACTTTAAGAGCAAAATAAAATGTTCTAAATGGACTAGGCTATTGAATATGCATAATTTTAAGTAAGTGAATCAAATAGTAAGCTTTATTTCAGTAAACTTGGCAATCTCTACATAACGAGTCTCAAAACTTCTAGGTGAGAGTTTGATGGGAAAGGCCTTCTTCCTGTTGTTTTGTTGATCTTTTCCCTTTAGGGTCAAAGTGACAGGATTGGTGTTTTGTTTTGTTTTGCTTTTGTCAGTACTGGGGATCAAACTCACAATCTTGCACCTGCCAACCAGGCGCTTAAAAAGCTGAGCCAAACTCCCGGTCCTATCTTTTTTTTGAGGCAGGGTCACACTATGTAGTTCAGGCCAGACTTGCTCACATTATAGCCCAAGGCAGCCTCGAACTCACAACATTCCACCTTCCTCAGTCTCCCGAGTACTGGGATTAAAGGTATGCACCACCACACCCAGCTGAAGTGACAGGATTGTTGACAATCTATGTCAGTCTGCATAGCCTCTTTAGCGAATTTTAGAATTTAGGCTGCAAAGAAGTGACAAAGGAAAGGACAGATTCTCTTCTAAAAGATAAGGACCACTGATTTTTTTTTGAAATCCCAAGCAAAAAAATGAAGAGATGGTCTCTCAAACTATTTAGAAAATACCATATAGGTGCAGTCTTTTAGGCCTGAAATTCAGACAACATATATACACACTAACCCTAAAAGAAATATCAAGAAATACATTTCCTTTTAAAAAAAAAAACTAAGAATTGATGAAAATGGCAGTACAAACCAACAGTAAGAGGTAATCACTTCTTAGTGTGGTAAACTGCTCATTATATGTTATGCAAAACTGATTTCTCTATCAAACCTTCATAGGTATACACTCCATAGATTCAAGAAAAAACATAACATATGAACTCAAAACATGGAAGAAAGTATAGGAAAATGACTTCCTGATCTAAGAATGATGAAATCCTTGGACATAAAATGGTAAAGCCACAAATATTAATGTGACTTGGAAAAGATAAAATAGTTAATAGTAAGGATTTCTGTTCAGCAAAAAAATACACAAAGAAATCAAAATGCAGCTTCAAAAATCACAAGAAGGAAGGCTGAGCCTCTAAAAGCTGTAATGAAATACCTACAGAAACAACAACAGAAAGAACGCTCATCAGAAATATGAGATCATGACACAGGCAGATAATTTATAGAAGGTTTTATATAGGAATTGGGGGTGGGGGAAGTCTTAAAATTGGAGGCACAAAAGACACACAAAAACAAAAAGACACAATTAAATTTCACTATGAATCCATGAAACCTGTCAAATTAGAAAAGCTCCATTGTTGATGCTTATGAGAAACAGAAACTATAAACCACAGATCATGGCTGTAACGTGCATGGTGTATTACAAGATTTTAACTAACACATACTCTGCACACCAGCAAAGACACTTCTGAGCCTCCATGGGATGTCTCAGATCTGCTTCTGGGACACCAAGGAAGAGAATGTTCTTGGTGCATTCATATCAGTGACAGAATTAGACAAGCCTGCTCTCCCCAACTGTGGAAAGGCAATTAAAATGTTATATACACAAACAATGGAGACCCTTACAGGAATTACATCCACACAAACCAGTGCAAATAAATCTGGAAAATAATACTGGGTGAATTAATTAAAATATAATATGAACTCTGTATTATACTATTTGGGCACTAAAAATACATGTGCATGAGGTTGGGGTATAGCTCAGCAATAGAGCACACATACAGCCTTCATCAGCATCTAGTTGTACAGTCAGCATAACTAATGTACATGAAGCCGTCAAGTATCATGCCATAGTGAAGAGCTGGGGCACAATGTGGAACCAATACAATGTGCAACAGGCTTGGCAAACAAGGCACAAGTGGTATGCGGGGCCAAGGTTTCTTTGTAATATGGGCCATTCTGTTTGTCATGTGACACTGTTAATATCCTTGCTCTTCACTGCTAAAATGCTACTAAATCTTTTATGCTGTATGTCACAATTACAAGGAAAAAGTTGAGACACATTTACATGTTTTCTGATGTGCACAATCACCATAACCTGAAAACCACTGAGTTTGTAGGTGCAGCGTACACACAAGCTCCTGAACAAGGTAAAAGAATGAGCAAAAGATCCCAAGACCTGCCAAATCTCTAACTCTACACCCCAAAACTAATCTCAGTGACTCGCTGCAAAATACTCTGTCCTTGCCCACTCTCTCCTTATCCTTGCCATCGGCACTACATTTCACATGTCACCAGTTTAAATACCAGAAAGGGTTCCACTGCTTCATGCTGAATGACAACACCCACAGGGAGATACAGACAGACTGAAAGATGCTTCCAACTGAAGCTCTGTGCTTTGTCTCACCTGTGTCATAGGCCACTCCCCTGGGCATCTCCAGGATACCAATATGGAGGGTCTGTCTGCAGCGTGTGGGCAGGGCAAGAGAACTTAGGGGGATTCAGGGATTGCAGTCAACTAGAACTTACGGAACATATAACAAAGGCTCATGTTCCTGTCTTTATCCACAGACATATATCACTGCAAAAATAAAAGTCTTGGAATGAAAAGCTGTGGACACACATGCCTTTAGCTCCTTAATGTCATGCAAATAGAAGTGGGATTACATGAATGGGCAAACTGGGATAGAATGGCAGATGTTTATCCAAGGTTAAAATAGTTACAAATGTTTCCAAAATGGGCATAATTAGAACTAGGAATGGAAGTACTTTCTCTTCAGCCTTGCTCATGCTTGATGGCTTGTGTTCCACCTCCTCAGGTCTGTGTCTGATCAGTGAAAATCTCTATCCTATCCCCTTGTTATGGTGATGTGAGCCAGACAGTATGATCAGATTGGGGCACCTCCTAATGATAATGATAATGATAATCATAATCATAATGACAATGAGAAGAAGAGGAAGAAGAGGAACAGGAAGGAGAAGCAGAAGGGGAGGAGGAGGAGGAGGAAGGAGAGGTGGAGGAGGAAAAA
>RJWM01051855.1:0-10291 GCA_004363535.1 Dasyprocta punctata
GAGCAAAAAGTAATCAAGACACCTGCCCCCACCATTTGTTCTGCAAGCTCAAGCCACAGCACTGACACTCCTACAGCCAGCTCAGGCTTCAACATCTGTGTCACTGGCCCTGACTTCATGCATTGTAGTGGACTCTCCCCATTTAAAGATACATAGATAGATTATATGGAAATAAGACATAACTGTACAGAAACATCTTGTAACCAGTTAAAAGACCAGCTATATCTGGAGACATTCCTGCACACACCTATAACCCAGGTACATATTAACTACCTCTACAATTTTCAGAAATCCAGTCCTAGAACTACTAAAAAATTTGTCTGGACAGCTCCTTTGAGGCCCACTCTGAAGAGAAAGTGCACACTGACACAAATAAAGCCTGAGGAAATAGTTCACAGGATTTCTCCACACCTATTCCCCTTGATTTTTGTATCTTTTCAGGCTGCTTACCCCAGTCCTTGCTTCCCTGCTCCACTGCTGGCTGTGGTTTTTGTTAATTGACCTAGATTCTGTTTTACTCCAGTCCTCACTTTCCCACCCCCTGCTAGCTGTGTGTGTGGGTGTTTGTTTGTTTGTTTGTTGGGGTTTTTTTTCCTTACACTCTATGGACATTTTCCCCAAGAGAATAGAACAATCAATCAAACACTTGACCAAGATTTAATGAGCACCCAAGATACACTGGACACTCTCCTAGATCAGATTAACTCCATCACTACCTTGTCAGAGTAATGTTACAGAATAGACAGGTCTAAATTCTAGTTGGGTCTTGTCTCAGAAGATCACATGTAATATGCCCAGCAAAGATTTGCAAGGAAAACTAAAAAAGGGGGGAAATGTAGCAGAAAATGCCACACACACACACACCCAGTACACTTCAGTTTGTTAGTTGCCCAGGCAATAGTTCCTGCTCCAGCTCCAGTTGTTCCTATCTCTTAGAAACAACTGGTCACTGTGATGCAAATTGTATAAACCAATCCCCAATTGACAAGCCATTCTGCCTCTGTACTTCCTGTTTGCTTATCCAATATAAGCCCTAGACCACCAGAGATCAGGATCTGATATTCCAGAAAAGATTCCAGTCAGTGCCCATCCATATAAATAAATCTGCCTCCAAATCCTGGCAGTATTTCAGTGTTTCTGCTAGCTGTTGCAAAATCACTTAAAATACCTCTCAGACAGTGGTGGTGAGAATAGATTGGAAGAAAGTGAAATTGAAACTCCACTTGGAATCTTTTTTGTTTTGAGTCATATAAACCATTCCACTCACATAAAAGGAGGGATTTATTGAGAAGATATCAGAAGTGAACCAAATTTTTAGGAATCTGGACTTGGAAAACAGACCAGGGCAAAGGCAGTTTGGGGGAGGAACAGCAGCATAGTTGGGACAGTTCTGGCAGTGACCAGAAAAGAATGAGAATTACGAGAAGGGAAGAAAAGAGAGGAAATAGAAAATTAGGAAAAAGACGATATATTTTGGATAAAGCAAAACCGATAAAGGCAGATTAAAGACAATAGTTAGTAATCCTGCATCTCAAGTAAAAGACTACAACAGTTTAATAGGATTGTGGCAGTGTGACAGAGAGAAGAGGGTCACTATGAGAGATGTTTGGGAGATAGATGGACTGTGGGCTGCCAGAAGGTGGGCCCTGCAGAACACACTGACTGTGGTCCCAGCAGAGCACACAGACCCACATACCTGCCAGACCAGCTCCACAGCTGTGGATTCCACCCCTGGCCCCTGAACTGGCTCTGGGCTATTTCCCCTCTGCATGGGACAGTGGAAGTGCCAGCCAAGCAAGGAACCTGATCTGAGACACTGGAAGTCTGAAAGCCCAGAACACCGGATTCAACCTGACTGACTAGAGGATGCACCATTTTGGAGAAATTCAGGAAAGATCTGCTGAGAAGGTATAGGATTTGGAGGTGGGAGAGGGGCTTTCTCACTGGAATAGAAAATTAATTAGGAAATCAATACATAGATCGAGCCAAACAAATGGATAATTAAGAAAATAAAAATAAAAAGGAAGCCAGGATGCTGCAAGGGCAGCCATCTTGGACACAGAGGTGGAAAGTCACAGGGTCAATCTAACACAGAAACAAGATTCCAGGGACAGAGTTGGTGTTCACTAGCCACACACACACACACACACACACACACACACACACACACATTTAAAAAAAAAAAAACTTCCAAACACAAGGGAAGGCAGCATCCATGGATTCTGTGCTCCAGCACAAACTGGAGACAGAGGGGTCCCTCCCCAGCCAGACTCAAACCAAAGAAAGGCTATTCAGGGTAAGGACTCGCCAGCTGGGTTGGAGCAGGAACCTGCCGTCCATACAGCCTAGTCCCTGGATGGCACCTGCACAGCCCTCCACAGTCACCACCTCTTGCCCAGAGTGCCTGTTGAGTCACAGGCAAGTGCACACAGGCCAGCTGGAGCCAGCTCTATGGCCCACGGATCAGCTGAGTCATGCGCAGTGCATCTCAACAACCTAGCTCAAATCTGCATGGCCCTTGGCGCTGTTCCTGCTGTGCGCTCCAGCGACACCCCAGTCGCCAGAGCAGATGACTGTCTGTGGTACAGGGAGCCAAGTCACCTGCAACCACACTGCAAAGAGGAGTTGTGCGGGCTCTGTGTTACAGTGGCTAGGAAACAATTGCAGCTGCTGCCCTCCTTACAGAACCTCCGCCAGTGCTCACTGAGGGCTGGGACCCCTGCTCACACTCCAACAGGCTCTGTGGGACTCTAGCCACCATATACACCCCAAGGAAACTGCTGACTTTAGAGAGTGAGACTCAGTTACATTCTAGTCAACACCATCTGCCAGGATTTCTGGCTTAGAGATTAGATACCTGCGAGTCATATATGCATTCTCTTGTTAGAGTTTTTAAACTGAGTTCCAGTTAGATATCTTATATTTTGTGCTGTGTTGTTTGGTTTGATTTGCCATTGTTTTGTGTGTGTGTGTGTGTGTGTGTGTTTTGTTTTAGGATTTTTGTTTGTTTGGTTGGTTGGTTTTTGTCTTTGTGGGTTTTGTTTTGTTTTGTTTTGTTTTGTTTTGTTTTGTTTTGTTTTAAGACAAGGTCTGGCTATGTAGTGCAAGCTGGCCTCAAACTCTAACAGTCCCTGAGTGGTGGGATTACAGGAAAGCACCATCAGGCCTACCATTCTTCTATTTGTTTTGACTTTGACTTAGTTGGTGCCTAGATTCTCTCTCTTCTTCTTTCTCTTCTAATCTTCCTACCTTGCTTCCTCATCTCAAAATCCCACAACAATTCTATTTCTTAATTCCTTTTCAGAAAGAATACTAGCAGTATATTAAACCTTTCTGTCAAGTTTCTAATTTGTCATATTCTGCTCCCTAGGTCACTCGTATCTTCTGTACCAACTCCCTATCTTTCCCATATTATTCTTTTCACTCTTCTGTCTTACAAAGCCCCTGTCCTACCCAATTTTTTTCTCTCTTGTTATGCTTTTTTTTTTTAATTCTTTTTCAGTGGGGTTTGGAGTTCTATCACCAATTTTCTTGTTCCCCCCTTTTTAATATTACTTTTTTGTTTGTTTGATTAGGTTCTCTTTTATCTCTTCCTCTTCTTTTTTTTCTGCTATCTTTCAAGTTGTTTCCTTTTTCTAGTTTAATCTCAATTTCTTATTATCCTTTTCATTGTTGGTTTTCTCTGTTATGGTTATCTGATACTATTTTTTTTCTCCTTGGTAGGATCTTTCATACCAATTTTATTACCTTCTTTCTATCTTCCATCATTTAATTTTTTCAAATTCTGTTTTTTGCTTGCTCCCATTCCCCAAATCTCTAACCTCACTACACTAACATAAGCCATTATCCCTCATGAATCTGTGGATAAATGTATTTATTATAGTTGAGCACTGTTTTATTGTTAGTGTAAGTAAAATTGCTCAAGTAAACATTTGCCATATGTCAAGATCTGGTTTGTCTTGGAGTTTGTACTATAACTATAGATCTTGTTTCTATGGTTAAAGTTAGTAGTGTTAATTTGTCATTAATGATACAGTTTTCCATTACCCAGTTTGTATTTGATGCTATTATTATTGCTGATTTCACTACTTTAGCCAAAGTGACATAGTTCTTACTATCAATTGGTTTTCTCTGTATCTCAATATCTAGATTTCCTGGGGGCCATAAATAATACTGTAGCCCATTACTAAAGCACTGGGTACTGGGCCAAATAGGCTGCATTCTCTCATCCCTAATAAAAGGAGGTAGTTGGATTCTGGGACAGACCCAAAGGTCAATAGCTAGAGGACATCTCTGAAAAGAAGACATTACCTAAAGATGTCTAAAAAGTTGTCCAACATAAGAAATTTGGAAGCCTCAGTACCAAAAACAAATTTTTAAAAAGCACAAAATGAGAAAACAGGGAAGCAGAATGCCCCCAAAATCTCCCAACTGCCCCAGGGCAAATCCAGGGAGCATCAAGGGATAAGAAATCAAAAGCCACACAGTGAAAATATCTGAAACAGTAGGAGTGGAAGTAACAAAAGATCAGTAAGATGCTGAGTGAATTCAAAGCAGAGATAAAGATTTGATGACCTTAATAAAACAAATAGTTAGTGAGTCTAAAGAAGATACTATTAAAAAAATAAAGGACAAAAAAGAAACACATGCAAACCATAAAGGACCAACATAGAAAAGAACTAGTATCCATAAAACAGTCTCAACAGCAACACAATAGATTAAAAGCTCTACTGAAAGTATATGCAGCAGAATCAGTGTGAGGACAGAATATCAGACCTAGTAGACAGGGCTGTGGTTGGAGCTAAATTCCTGGCCCTTGGTGATCAACTAATGAAAGATACTTTAAAATAGCAAAGGACCATGAAAAATTGATCCAGAAGTTGCTAGATGATGCAAAGGAGATTAGACTAAGATTAATGAGAATCAATGAAAAATCAAAAAATAGCACAAAGGACATTGAAAACTTTTTACAAAAGTAATAGGAGAGTAATCCACTCGGGTCCCCTTCTGTCCCTCAGACAGAAGCTTTCTTTTGCTCAATAAATATATTCTGCTCTTACCCTCCGTTGTTTCTAAAATTCATTCTTCTATTTTAGAGAACACAAACTCATGCCAGACATATAGTAGGTTGGGAGTTTCATTCCCCTATATCATTTGGAGGTCTGAGATCATTTTTCCTATATCATTTGGAGGTCTTCCACCAAGATCATTGGGACAGAGGTAAGAGTTTGCTTTTATTTCATAGACTCTGGACTGGGACTCGTTTAGGTAACAAATTTTTATGATTCAAATTTTGTTTTGTCTTTGTCAGTTGCTCATAATTACTTGGAATAGTTGCTTGTGATTTGTTTTTACCCATTGTGTTTAATTGCTTTGTCTCACATAGTTTTGTTAAAATAATGGTAAATCTAAGTTAAAATATGGAAAAGTTGTAAGATTATGATTTTTAAGGGTATATTTTATTATTTTGTTCTTGTACATGTTGCATTTAAATTGCTAAATTTACTGGTACTCCTTGCTTGACTGTATTTAGACAATAGCACTAGAGAAAATAATATTAGAACACTTGATAGACTTTAATGTAAACTTCTGTAAAATGATTTTAAATGAAATCTAGCTCAGACTTTGAAAACCAGGACTCCTTCCACCATTTAAATGGTGCTAGGCAGGTGGCCAGTCTTAAGACTTGGAGGACAGGTTTCACTGAGACAGACTGGCTCTGATCCTCCTCTACCCTCTAGAGGAAATGTCAGGCCTGTTCTGCTTCAGTTTCCTTTCTTTGGTTTTACTTCTACTCATTTCCCCACTTTGTGCTTTCCTTATAGAGGCATGTAAGATCAGAAAGATCTCTTAGACTTTTCCAACTTTTTCCCCTAAGTTAAGCCCATAGAAAATGAGCATTTGCTAATGCCGAAGACAGGGAAGTCATCTTAGATAAAGGACACATACCCCATCGCTGGGTCAGATGAGACATCGGAACTGTGCCCACCCAGGAGAACACACATAAAAACCATGTCTTGGCTTAGTGTTCTGGGCCATGATCTCCTCTGGAGGTTGAACCTAAGGCACAGTGGGAAGAACTGCCTCCCAGGTGTAACACTGGAAGGAGTTATTCCCAAAGGCAGCACACTTACAAGACCTAAACACTTTAGACTAAGGAGGTTTTCCAACTTTTCAAGTTGTGGACTTTAAAACCTTTATTGTAAATTTATGGAGCACTAGGTAATGATCTTGCTTAGGCTTTTAACTATCCCTTATAGAACTTTGACAGCTCATTAATCAGGCTTTTAACTATCCCTTATAGAACTCTGCCAGCTCATTAATCTCTTACAGCAGCTGCCAATCTTCAAAGCAGAGGATAGGTTTCCCCAACATCTGTTTGGTGAATCCCCATTGAAGCCAATGGCCAATGGAGTCAATGGAATGTTGACCAGACAGACAGGTGGATTCCTTTCTGGAGACTGACCTCTGATTATGTGAGTTAATATTAACTGAGAACTGAGGGTTCCTGGCCAGGGCAACTCTCTGGTGGACATCCAGAAGTTCTTCAGTGGACATTGGCTCATGACCACAGAAAATCTCCACTTATCTATCATCCTTATTTCTCTGTTACTAGACTAAAAACTCACTAAACTTTTCAGAGGATTTTTTAGACTACCCCTCCCTTCAGAGATTAAACTGAGGTAGTTTACAGCAATTGTTTACATTCCACAGCAGCTAGTAGGAAAAGGATTTAAATTTGCACCTTACATATGTTATTTAAGAGTAAATAGCCTTTTTGTATGCCTAGAAGACTGACATGCCTTTGGTAACATAAAATGTGATTGCTAAATGACAGTAAGTTTAACCTATGAGCTTAAAAGATACAAAAATTTAAATAAAGTATAGCCTTGTTCTGTTACTGGGAAAAGTTACCTAGATAAGTAAATGGGAGACAAATGTCTGGAGACTCCTTTGCCCTACTGCATGGGGTAAAGCTCCTCCAGTCAATCGTTCTACCAGTCTCTAGAGGTGATCTTCTTCACAGTACTCCCCCACAAAAAAAGCCTCTAATTAACAACTTTCCTGTTTTGTGTATGCACTCTTAATGAACAAAAGCAGTAGTTTATTACTGTTATGCTTCCTCCTTTAAACATTCTTGTCACAATAGTATTTATGAATATCATATGAAAACAAAGTTCAAAGTTCATGAGCTATGGGGAAAGATAAGATTGCACACCAGTTTGAGGGTGGATAGACTGACTGAATTTATCTTTCACTCTCCAGTGGTATTCACCTGCCCTGGAACTGGGTTAACCCAAGGGGCATGTTAAGGATCTTTAACTACCAGGGAAGATTAAATTACATGACAGTTGAAGGGTGAATAGGCTGGCTGAATTTATCTTCAGCTCTCCAGACAGCACCCACCTGCCCTGGAGCAGAGTCAACCCAAAGGAAACCTCGAGGATTTTTATCAAATAGGAGTACAAGGGATGCCTTTTATCTCCTTTTTACATAGTGGTAGCTCAATAGCTCAGCAGCGTTTCCTGAGTTTGATTCCTGGTACAAAAAAAAGGTTTCATAGCGTTACATGTTGCTTTTTACATTACAGACATGGGTAACTCAATGCCAAAGTCTGTTACTCCTTTGGAATGCATTCTTAAGCCCTGGAAGATGTTCAACTCTTCCATGTTGAAAAAGAGCCATTTGATATTTCTCTGCACATGTGCATGGCCTACCTACTCACTAGAGCCAAAATGAAATACAAAGGAAAGTATTATGATGCTGTTTTACAACTACAGGCATACTGTAAGAAAGAAAAAAGTTAAAAATAGCTTTATGTTAAAACTTTCTTTATGTTAAGAGATCCATATTTATGTTCCAGGTATAATTATAATCCTTATGAGACTATTTCCATTCATAGGTATCTTTCTCTCAATGTCTTAAAACAAATTAAGTTAGAACTAGAAAAATTTTCAGATGACACTGATAAGTACATAGATGTCTTTAGAGGATTTACACAAAGCTATAAGTTAGACTAAAAATATATGTTAGTCTTAAATCAGACATTGACTTCTAGTGAGAGACAAGCAGCATTACAAGCTGCTATAGCATTTGGAAATGTATACCCATTGTTACTTTTAAAAGGCCAGAAGATAAGACAGACAGGGGAACTACCAATTCCTATTGGGGCACAAGCTGTTCCCACCCAAGACCCCTACTGTCCTAACAGGAGACATTTTCAAGTGTGTATTCTCCAAGGAGTAAAAAGAGTAAATACCAAGCCTTCTGGTTATTTTAAATTGTCAGGTATTTTTCAGGAAAAAGATTTTTAAAAAACCCTTCTGACTTCTTAGATCATTTATTAGAGGCACTAATAAAGCATGTCCATAGATGCTGATTCGATAGGGAAACAGATTTTGTTTAAAGACATGTTTGTCTCCCAGTCAACTCCAGATATTAGAAAAAGTTACAAAAGATAGACTTTGCTCCAGATAGTTCACTCAATTCTTTAGTAAAAACTGCCTCCTAAATATTCTATAATCAGGACTGAGAGAAAACCAAATGGAAAAAACAAAAAGACCAAGAATTAGCTGCCCTTTGTTGTGGCCTTAAAAACACAGACCTTAAGTCTGATTCTCAGGGTTCCAAGAAGTGTTCGATGATGACCCCTACCTGCTATTGCTGCCATAAGCCAGGCCACTTTAAGAGGAACTGCCACAAGAGCCTCCAAGCTGTGCCCTAACTACAAAGGTGACCACTGGAGGTCGGACTGCCCTCTGAGGCAAAGGCCTCAGAGTTCAGACCCATCCTATCAACTGGTCCAATAGGACTAAAGGGCCTCTGGACGCTCCTATCTTCCCTCTGGCCAAACTGTCATCTCTGCCTGTCATCTCCACGGAGGAGCCCTGAGTAATCATGACAAGAGTAAAAATCAACCAGCCAATTGCTGGACATTGGCACATGTCTCTTTGTCCTTCTCAACTCTGGTCTTCCTTCCAGGCACTGTATCTCAATACAGTCACCAAAATATAGTTTGCTTAAAATGTAACTGGGATAATCTCTTCACTCATTCCTTTTAGTTATGCCTAAAAGCCTGACTCCAATCTTAAAAATTTTTATCCTGATTAGATGACGCATATCCAAATTGCCAACTAATCAAAATGATGTTGACACTGGGTTTTACAAATATAGTACATATTCTTGCTCATATATAAAAACTTAAGAGAGTTTTATTTGTCAAAATAATAATCTGGTTCTCCTACATTATCAAAAGTTAGAGATAATTTATTTTATTTAAGAGAAAATGGACACAGAAGAGAGAAACAAAAAGCAAAAAAGACAAATCCGATGCAATAACATTATAGGTTTATACAATGAGATGGTTGAAATTTGACAGTAGTTGCAATATTGCATATTGTTACGTTCAAAGGGGTTGTTCAGATTAACAGATATAGACATGTAAAATTTATCTAATCATGAGTATTAACTGTTCTTTTCCAATAGCTAACGTTTTTAGTAATATAGTCATTTTAACTATCCTATATATACCTATTTATAAATTTATGTGTTTTTCCTTTCCCCTTCCTTCTTTTCTCCTTTCCCCTTAGAGTACCTCTTGTTGTCATTAAAATGACTGCCCATATCATCAGGCCTAATATAATCAAACAAAATAGTTCAGAATAAAACCAATAAAGAATAAAAGAATGGTCACAGAAAAGAGAAACAAAGTTAAAGGGACCAACAAACAACGGCAACAAATCTGATACTGTAACATTATAGGTTTACAAACTGAGATGATTGGAATTTTACAGTGGTTGTAACATTGCGTATCATTACCTTTAAGGGGGTTGCTCAGATTGACAGATATAGACATGTAAAATTGATCTAATCATATGAGTATCAACTATCCTCTCTCAGTAATTAATGCATTTAGTAGCATAGTGATTTTAACCATCTTATGTATACCTACATATAAATCTGTCTTTTTCCTTTTCTCTTCTTTCTTTCCTCCTATCCCCTTGTAATACCTCTTGTTATCTTCAAAATGACTACCCATACCATCAGGCCTAATATAATCAAACAAAATAGTACAGAATAAAACCAATAACAAATAAAACAATGGAAGAAATACATAGTAATGCAACGTTGATTCCTATAATGCCTCATGTTATCTTCTAGGCAGTTGCCTATATCGTCTGTTATAATACCATCAAACAAACCAAAATAGGTTAAAATCACTCAAAACAGAACAGTGAAAGCAATACTGGGTTTCAAAACAAGGTGGTTGAATATCAATAAACGCTGCCCT
>RJWM01051856.1:0-10299 GCA_004363535.1 Dasyprocta punctata
CATGCTGAAAAATAATGCATGTTAAAGACATTGGAAAATTAAAGGAAGAGGCTTGCTGAGGAGGTATGGTTGAGCAAAGACCTGAAGAGAGAAGAGTAAAAAACAAAGCAGCAACAGATACAAACGCTAAGGCTCCAAGATATGAGGTGTACACTTTTTTCTAGGAAAAGAAATGCCAGTGTGGCTGACCCTGTGATCAAAGTCACATGGAATACCACAGCAGGGTAAGAAAGTGACTATCCAGATCATCCCAACCGAGCATGGGAGCACACGCCTGTAATTCCATGTCTTGGTTACTTGTCCCTCGTTGCTGAAACAAAACACCTGACACCCAAAATTAGGGAAAGAAAGGTTTATTTAGCTTAGTTTTTGGAGGTTTCAGTCCATAATCTGCTGGTTCCAAGGCAGACTGGCATGGCACTGAGGCAACACTTCAAGGCAGCAGCAGAGTAAAAACAGCCAGAATAAAAGGGGACAAGAGCAAGCCTCTTTTCCTCCCTTATATTGGACACCGGACACCCCTCCCCTCAGGGTGGATGTAGCATTCACAAATCTCCTTGCCTTTCTTTGCTCAGGAAGAGGATATTTACAAAATAAGAACCCTGGCTCCCTGCTGAGTCTCTTAGTTAAAATTCTGACCTTCTCAAATTGGCACAATGAACAGGTAACTGCTTGTGCTCTACACCCAGGATGTAGAGCTGCTGAGCTACTTAATTTAGCTGCTAGACTTCTCAAGTTGACACAAAGTATAAACCATAAAATCCCAGCACTTGGGAGGCTGAGGCAGGAGAATCCTTTCGAGTTCGTGACCAGCCTGGGCTACAAAATGGACCCAAGGTCAGCCTGAACTGTATTGTGAGACCCTGTCTCAAAAAGACCAAAAACAAAAACAAAAACAAAAACAAAAACAAAAACAAAAACAAAAAAGATGCTACAGGCTATACACAAGTCCATAAGACCTGAAAACAGATCTACAAGCCATTTATTTTGCCAGGGTACAACTTTTCATCCACAGCCATCATAGAACTTTATACAAACACAGACATTCCTTCGCAATCTGTTCGTTTACCATTTGGAGTTTCGACCAAAGGGCAGTGTTTAGACTGACCCACTGCTCGGTCTTTTTTATTTTTTATTTTTTGCGGCACCGGGGATTGAACTTACAACCTCACGCCTGCCAGAGCAGGCGCTTAAGGCACTGAGCCAAACTCCCAGCCCTGGTTTTTTGAGGCAGGGTCGCACTATGTAGCTCAGGCCAGCCTTTTGCTCGCGTTGTAGCCCAAGCCGGCCTCGAACTCACAACGCTCCACTTACCTCAGCCTCCCAAGTGCTGGGATTAAAGGCACCACTGCTCAGTCTTTATTTCTTTTTTTTTTTTTTCTTTTGGTACCGGGGGTCAGAACTCACAACCTCAAACTTGCCAGGGAGGCACTTGCGCCACTCAGCTAAATCCCGGCACCCATATCGCTCAGTCTTATCAGCCATATTTTATTTTTGTACAGTTCTGTACATATTGTTGATAGAGTCTCAATGTCTTTTTTGTACAGTACACCTTGTTTATACAGTACTAAATTTTTTACTGATGGCACTACATATTATCATAGTTTTATATTGTTATATATCACAGTATTGCATATAAAAGCTATGCAAAAAAAAAGGTATGCAAATAAGTCATCAAGGTGGAGTTTCATTTGAGCATTTCTTCATTCTAAATATTGTAATATACATACTATATACAATTTCTCATTTAGCAACCAATTCATTTACTAACCAATGACTAGCTTGTCATGTGAGGAATGTCTATTTTCTTTTAAGTTTATCCACATAAAACAAGTATAATTAGATATGCAGAAAAGTTTAATGCTGAGTGAGCACGTTCTTCTCTGAGGGATGCCTTCAGTTCCATAATACAAAGAACTTCTATCTCCCAGTTTGCCAAGTAGGGACTTTAAAAAAAAAAGTTTTAAAAAACAAGTTATATCATGTACAGCTACAAATTCTCTATGATAAATGTGATTGTTATGTATACCTAAAATGTACCAATAAAATTTAATGTAAAAAGTTTTATTGGCTATACTGAGGTTTGCAATATGATACTACAGGATATATATAGACAGAATTGCTACTACAGGGTTGGTGATTCAGTTCAGTGGAAGAGCACTTGCCCAGCAAGCGTGAGGTCCTAGGTTTGGTCCTTAGCACCAAAAAATTAAAAAACAAACAAAAAACAAAAAAGAACTGCTACCACACCTAAGCAAATTAACATATCTCTATCATCTCAGATTGTTGCTTTATAACTGTCTTGGTTATGTTCTTATCACTGCTGGGACAAAATACTTGATGCCCAAAATTAAGGAAGGGAAGATTTCTTAAGCTCACAGTTTGTAGAGGTTCAGTTCATAATCAACTAGCTCTAAGGCAGGGTGGCATGGCTCAACAACAGTTCAAGGTGGCAGAAGACAGGAAAGGCAACAAGAGCACAAAGGGGAGACAGCAAGCCTCTTTTTCCGGCTTGTACTGTATGCAGGCCATCCACCCTCCAGCGGGGCAGCACTCTGTCATCTCTCACAGGCTGAGGATATTTACAAAGTGAGGACCTTGGCCCCTCACTGAGTCACTTAAGCTTCTAAACTTCTCAAATTGACATAATGTATCAACCACTATAATGCTGACAGCTAAAATCTACTTAATAAAAAATCGCTACTATCATTTTACTGATCGATCCTCAAGTTATACATTAGATCCCTAGACTGACTCAGCCTACATATCCGCTGCTTTGTAGCCTCTGACTTACATCTCCATTTCCCCACCATCACCACCAACTATCCAACATCTCAATCCAAAAAACTGGAATGTAAACTTGCATTATCCATGGAAAAATAATGTAATCAATCAGGTGTTCTAAATATGAATCATCTTTATATAATAGAAAACAAATGAAATTTTCCTCTTATTATTTCTCCCTAGTAATAATGGCCAACACTTACTAAGCATCTTCTTTGCCACTGTACCTGATAGAGCTCAGACAGTGACACTGCCAGTTCGAATGAGCCCACTGGCCGTCTTAGAGAAATGCAGGCTTCATTTTATTTAGGTCAAGAGCAGTTCCAAGGACATGCCAGCAGGTCACAAAGGAGACACACATCCTCAAAAGCCCGCCAAAAAACACCATAAAAAGAACCTTTTTGCCTGTAAGAGACACCTTCTCTGTTCTGCTCTGATAAAGAGGTCCATCCCCGGTTTACCAATACACCTTAGACTCTTGAGTTTGAATACCTTCTGCCCTACTCAGTTCCAGTTATTTTCATACACCTTTATTTTGTTTTGTTTTGAGACAGGGTTTCCGCTATGCAGTTCAGGCTGGCCTTAAACTCACCAATGTAGCCCTGGTGGACCTTGAACTCTAGGCTATCCTCTTGCCTCAGCCTCCTGAGTGCTGGGATTACAGGTGAATGCCATCACGCTTAGCTGCGTATTTCATTTTTACTCAACACAATAACCAGAAGGTTTCGTTCCCAACTTTACAGTTAGTGAAACTAAATCTCCGAGGTAAGGTCTAGTGCAGACGGCCACACAGAAAGTGAATGGAAAGACTCTAGACCTAGCATTCCCAGCACTCCAGAAGGTTGAGGCAAGAGAATCACAAATTCAAGCCCACGCTGGCTAATTTAGGAACTTAGTAAAACCCTATCTCAAAAAACAAAACAAAAAACAAGTCTGGGAAGTAGCTCAGTGCAATGGGCCTGGGTTCCGTCTCCAGTACCAGACACACATGCACACACAGGGGCGCAACAGCAAACCTCAGGAGCTCTGCTTGGTCTCCACGGCTATCTAAAATTAGGTTTAAAGTTTTCAACCTGTCATTTGGCTAATTATCTTAAAATCTGTACTTATAAAACATAACCTCATCTCCAACCCTAATTTACAACATGAGTTACAAATTAAAATTTTAACTTACATGTAAATGTAATATGGTCTCTCTTTTCAAACACAGAGATGATTTATTCATTCTCATTTCCTTGTAAAAACTACCCTTTGTTCTCATTTATAGTTTTAAACCCTGGCAGAGTACCTCCAGCCTGGAAAGAAGAAAATACAGAAGTAGGCAACAAGACTATGCAAAGTTACTCAACACTTTTCAAACGATGGTTACTAGCCTCCATCCTCATTTTACTTAGCAACCTGCTCAATCGAGCACAACATAATGTTTTCACAGAACACTGACTAGAATGAAAGATCTCAACACTCATATTTCCTCTTATTACTTACAAAAGCACTAAATAAATTAAAAACCTCAAAATAAAAGACCCAATCAAAAAATTGGGCACCGGAAATGAATACGCACTTCTCAAAAGCAGCACAGATGGCCAATAAGGAAAAAAATGTTACTCATCGCTGGCTATTAGATAGATGCAAATTAAAACAACACTGATAATACCCTACTCCAGAAAGAATGGCCATCATCAAGAAATCAAATAACAACAAATGCTGGAGAGGCTCTGGGAGAGGGAGGGACATTCTACATTGTTGGTGGGAATGTAAACTAGCACAGAAGAGATTCCTCAAAAACCTAAAAACACAAATTCCACACGACTCAGCTATCTCCCTTTCAGATACCTTCCCAAAAGAGACAATGGCATCAAATTACCGTGATACTTGCATGCCCACGTTTATAGACGTACAATTCACAGTAGCTAAATCCTGGAAACAGCTTACATGCTCAACAACAGATGAACGGATGAAGAAAATGGGATTTACACACCAGATACATATGTGAGATATCAGAGATACAGAATAAACAAGTCTTTTGTTGGTAAATGGGTGCACCTTGACACTATTACGTTAAATGAAATAAATCAGACACACAAGTTTTATCGCATGGTTTCTCTTATATGAGAATCCCAAAGTATAAATAAGTATCAAAATAAAACACAAGTCATAGGATGTAGGGAGATCTTTTTCAAACGGGAAAGTGAACAGGCGACGGTGCGAGGTGTGGGGCGAAAGTGCTAACCCGGCACAAGCTACACAGAGAACTCGGAGAAACAGAACTTAAAATGTAGTCCTGTATTAAATGTGCTAACATTCTAGTTAAAAAAACAAAACAACAACAACAAAAAAAAAGAGGCACAAACGAAACTAAACTGAGTTTTGCGCCTGTATGAAGAGAAATTAAGACTCACTGATTTTACAAAAGTTAGAGAGTTAACACTGTCAAGCTGAAAACGTTACAGCAGACTGAAAGCACCTTGCAGCGTCCCCGAGGCCAGCGAACCCGCGCCGCAGCACCGCGGAGCACGCCCGGGCCCGCGAGCCGCCTCCGCGCCGGCCGCCGCGCCGGGAGCTCTCGCGCCAGGGACCCTTCCGGCCCGGAAGCAGGAGCCGGCCGCGCCCGCCGCAGGCCGCCCCAGGGCCGCCACTCACACCCCCACGCGGGCCGCGCCCGCCTGCGCTCGGGGGGCCGCCGCCTTCTTCGCCGTCCAGCGGGAAGCGCCAGCATTCGGGGCCGCGGCCGGGCACAGCGCCATGGGCGCGCCGAGACGAGGCTCCCCGGACGACCTCCTGCCCGCCACTGGGACCATACGGCGCGAGGACGAGCAGGGCGCGACCGGATGACGCAAAGCGCCGCGCGCCGGCTGCCCGCCAGGCCCCGCCCCCAGCGCGCGCCCGCTTCCGGCCTCTGCGCGAGGTCTTGAGGGTCTGCGTCCCCGAGGCCTGGGAACCGCGGCGAGTAGTGTGGTGGGCGGTGTTTCGCTAGGTGCCACTTGCCCATTACGGGATCAGAATCGAGGCCTACGCAGTACCTAATTAAAATGCGAATCCCTAGGGGAGCTGGCGACTTGAAGCTGCATTGCAATTGGTTTCCGTAGGGAGAGCAGGCATACCCGACCCCGGGATGCCAGTTCATGGTTTGGGAGAATCGGTGGGCCAGCCGGGCTGGTGACATCCCAGCTTCAGGGGAGGCTGAGACGGGATGATGGAGACCGCCCTGGGCCATTTAGCGAGACCCCGTCCCTAAAGACTAGGAGTGTAGCTTAGTGGTAGAGTTACCCCTGGGTTTGATTCTTAATACTGCGGGGGGGCGGGGGATGGACAACATTGTGTCCAAGTTTGTGATTTATGAAACGCTGGTCTGGTAACACAGCCGAATTATTTTCACGAGATGTGTAGGAAAACCATTGTTAAGCTATCCTAGCCACCTTCTGCAATGGAAAAATTCCAAGGGACACACACACCCGTTTCCTCCAAGAAAGACAGCCTTATTCATAAGTAGGGAAGAGCACTTAGTAGGAGTTAGTCTGCTGAAAATCAGTGAAGTCTTCGTTACAGGTCTCTTGGATATGGTATGGGATGTGACGACAGAAAAACGCAACAAATCAACCTGTAATGACGGGTCTCCCTTACATGAATTGTATGCCTGCTGGAACAAGATACCTGGGCATGATGGCATACACCTGCATTCCTAGCTGCCTCTATTTCCAGCTGTGTAGAGGCAGCCTGTGGCAAGGGAATGGCAAATTCACCAGTGGTAGTTTGAGCCAGTAGTCCTAGTAGTATTCTGAGAGGCTGAGGCAGGATCACAAGTTTGAGCACCGCCCGCCCAATTTAGCGATTTAGACCCTGTCTACAATTGAGGAGGGGGATTGATTGAGGACCCAGAACTGCAAAAAAATTGCAAATTTGAGTACAACGGGGGCAATGTAGTGAGACCTGTCTCAAAATATTTTTTTTAATTTTTTAAAGGTCTAAGGATGTAAATCACTTGTTTTAGCATGAGGCCCTGGGTTCTATTCCCAGTACCCCAAGAGGAGGAAGGATGGGCAGGAAATGTAGCTTCCCTGTTTCAGACTCTTGCCTGTTGTATTTCAGACTGTATATACAACCCCTATGGTTTTAGTACAGGTCTCTATGCAGCTACTAATTTAAAATTTTAATCTGGAAGCCAGTCTGGTGGCCCATGCCTGTAATCCCAGAACTCTCAAGGCTAAGGCAGGAAGATCACTTTGAGTTTGAGGCCAGCCTGGACTACATAGTGAGACTGTGTCTCAAAACAAACAAACCCAATAAACAAAACAAAAAACCAAAACTTAAATCTGCTGTGAGGTTGGCAACCAGACTATCATGCATCTTAGAACTGAATCACAACACAGACTTACTTTGTTTACTTCAGTCTCAGCCAAATTCTAGCTAGAAGACATTGTCAGATAAGGAGTAACATTAAACATTGACACATGATGTCAGGGTGGTCTTCGAGGACAAAGTGGGTCACTGCAGATTGGATCTGATCCTCCACACCCACATATTCTACAGTGATATTGCCTCTGCTCCCTACTTGGAGTCTGCATTGGCCTTGGAAAGAGCATGGTCAATAACACGTGGCAGTTCTCAGCCTAAACCATGATGATTGCAGCCTACCCTGGCCCAGGAAAAGTGGACCTGTAGAGGAGCATGGCTGCCCTCCTCACAGCTGGCTGGCCGCAAGCTGGGATCCTGCATGGATTGGGCTGGCTTGGTACAAGTCAGTAGAACTGCCCACTGACCCAAAGGCATCTGAGAAATAAATGACTGATCTGAAGCCACTCATTTTGGGGTAGACTGGCAGACAGCAATTACTAACTGATGAAGCTGCCAACAGACACCTTTAGGCAGATCATAATGAAAATAGTGCTTCACACGAACAATAATGCTTAAAGTTAATTCAACCTAACTAGTGAATTTACTTATAGCTCTTTTATGCAGGGTCCTAGTCATCTAGAACCCTTCCTCCCTTAATGCACTATCTCATTATCACAGACCATAGACTCTCACATTCATTAGCTGGACTGCCCAGCTGACACTATCACATTGCACAATGCTTTGTATATGTGTTCAGACAAAAGATTGATAGTGGTACCTCAGTTCATAATCTTAACTTGTATGATTTTGAGGAAAATGGCCACAGATGTGTTTGTCACCTAATGTGGAACAGAAGCAAAATTTTGTTGAACACTTTTGTTTGAGAATTGAAATGTTTACAGACAGAAGCATTCATGAATCGAGGTATTACTGTATGTATATCCCTTCTTACTATCATGTAGGCTTCTTAAATGCCCAAGTTATTACTCCAGCACATAATCAACACATTTTATATACTATGAGTATTCAAGCAGTGACCACTTGATATTTTCAAACTCTTAAAACTTGAATTTTTTTCTCATGTACTACTGATGGAAGTATAAAATGACACAACTTCCTTGGAAAACAAGCTGATAGTTTCTTAAAAAGTTAAAACATACTCCAGTCCTGTAATCTCAGCACATGAGAGCCTAAGGCAGAAAGATCATTGCAAGTTCAGACCAGCATGAGCTACAAAGTGAGCTCAAGGCCAGCCTGAACTACATAAGGAAGCCATGTCTCAAAAAGACAAAGACAAAAAAAAAATACTCCAGTCATATCACCTGACAGCTCTACTTGCAAGTATTTCAGAGAAATGAAAGCATATATCCACAAAAACACTTGTAAATGAATACTCCATAGCAGCTTTATTTGTAATAGCCAAAGAACTGCAAGCAAGCCAGATGTCCAAATGTGAGTGAATAGACTGCCGGAACACCTATGTAACAGAACACACTGAACAGTAAAATGATTTGACTCCCTAATACATGATATTTAAACATACTAGTTTAATCTGTCTTGCCTATACTTCTGTAAGAATAACAGATTTTAACAGGTTTAGTGAGGTTTATTCACTATGAGTTCAAGGTGTGGTGGCACCACGTGGCACCACGAGTTCAAGGTCAGCCTAAGATACAGAGTGAGTCCAACGTCGGCATGAACTACTCTACACAGTGTAACCCTGTCTCTGAAACCAAAACAAACAAAAATGGAATGAGCGATGGATACACATAACATAGCTGAATCGCAAAATAATTTTAAGTGAAAAAAGCCAAATAAAAAGCAAGTATACTAATGATTATATTTATATAAAAGTCTAGGAAATGAAGCTAATGTATAGTGATTGCAGATTAATAGTTGCCTGATGATGGAGGAGGCAAGGAAGGCAGAAATATTTTAATAGGCCAGAAACTTTGGAGTGATGGCTATGTTCAGTTATGCTCATGGTGATTTAATCATTTAACATGTCAAACCTACCAAACTATGTTTTATAGATGTGCAGCTTACATGCCAATTAAACCTCACTAAACCTGTTAAAATCTGTTATTCTTACAGAATTATAGGCAAGACATATTAAACTAGTATGTTTAAATATCATGTATTAGGGAGTCAAATCATTTTCTTACGTGGGTTGTTCCCCGATTACTCTCATGTTTTAGTTTTGTTACCACAGAAGCATGCCACAATACAGCAGATGATCATTTTTCTTTTTACTCCACTTCCATCATTAAACTTTGTTTTGTCTTTCCAAAGAAATGGTGGCATTGCCTGGCATTTTATCTATTTACTTATTTAGGGCTTTTGTGTGTGGTGCTGAGGACTGAACTTAGGGAACTGAGCATGCTTGGGAAGCACTTTATTACTGGGCTATGACCCCTGGGATTTTATTTTTATTTTATTTTATTTTTTTATTTAAGAGAAGAAAAAACAGAAAAAAGACATACAAAACAAAGACAACAAGCAAAAGAGACAAACGACTAGAGTAAATACACAACAGTAACATTGCAGCTTTACAAAACCGGATGATAGAAACTTGACAATGGTTGCAATATTGCGTATCGTTATCTTTAAAATGGTTACTGACATTAACAGATATAGACATGTAAAATTGATCTAATCATATGAGTATTAATTCTTCTTTCTCAATAACGAATACAGTCAGCAGTGTGTTCATTTTAGTTATCTTACATATACATATATACAGGTTTTTATCTTTTCCTCTTCCCTTTTCTCTTTCCGCCTTTTCCCTTCCCAATTGCTTTTGCTCTTTGAGTTGTTTTTTACCCTTATGTAGTATTTATTATAGATTTTGGATCATATATACTTTTCCGTTTCTTACACTAGGGAGACAATATGGTATTTACACATGTGGGTTTGATTTATCTCACTTAAGAGTATGGTCTCCAGTCGTGACCATTTACTTACAAAAGTCTCAATACAATCTTTCTTAATAACTGAGTAGTACTCCATTGTATAAAAATACCACATCTTTTTTATCCATTCTTTGATTGATGGGCACTTGGGTTGTTTCCAAGATCTGGCTATTACAAATTGGGTTGCTATAAACATGGGTGCACAGATATCACTGTGGTATGATGTTTTCAATTCTTCTGGGAAAATGCCCAGAAGAGGGATAGCTGGGTT
>RJWM01051857.1:0-10293 GCA_004363535.1 Dasyprocta punctata
TGGTTTTTTTTTTGAGGCAGGGTCGCACTATGTAGCTCAGGCCGGCCTTGCGCTCGCGTTGTACCCCAAGCCGGCCTCGAACTCACAACGCTCCGCCTACCTCAGCCTCCCGAGTGCTGGGATTAAAGGCATGCGCCACCACGCCCGGCTCCAAATATATTTTTAAAATATCTATCTCTTACTCAAAGGCGCTTGTAGGTTAAAATAAGACAAGCCAATGACTGCAGTGAAGTAAATTAACTGCTGTAATGAAAGTGTGTATACATTTTACTAAAGATGCCCTTAAGTGTGGATGGCAGAATCAACTAAGATAGTGGAGATAGTGCTTAAGACTTGAAAGATAAACATGACTTTGACAGGTAGACAAGATGATGCTGAACAATCTGAAGAAAGATATCTAGAGGGAAGCATTTTATTTACAATTTCTGAGAAGATCTAAAGTAGTAGTCTACATTGTTCATTATGGGAGATCCATAAGCTTGGGAAATCCATATACTTAATGATATCTACAATTTTCTAAAAATTTGCTTATATCCAATTTAGTAGACAAAACTTAATTTTCAGTTGTAAAGTCAGAAAAGGGACATCAAACAGTTGTATAAGAACTTAAAATTTTCAATGCTTTTTAAAGTATGCATGCTATCAACTTTTGCTACCAGAAAGCTAGGATTATGTCCCACTGTGACAAAGAATGAAAACTTGGGATGGAGGCGATGAGTGCAAGCAAATGTATTTAAAAGATATTAAGGCAAAAAAGTAAAACATATAAAGACAAGGAAGTAAAACTCCCCATAGCTGGAAGGGGGTTCTGAGTGGGATTCCCCTGAATTGCTCTTTGTCTAAAGGGTTTTATACATTAAAATGATCACATCTCAGACTACTCTGGGCCAACTCGATGTCAGCGCATGGGGTTACAGGCAGGAAAATTTGACAACAATTAGGCTTATGAGAACTGGGAGCACATAGCAAGCGTAACACTATTAATTGCAACTTTTTAAAAATTATCAGCACAAGCAGAACAAAGACATTCTTCAGAGGGGTATGAATAATGTGGCGTTACCAGTTATCTGTCACCTTGTATTTGTCACATTCCTGGGGAGGAGGATCCCACGAATTTCACACGGGACCCTTGCCTAGCAGACTATTGGATCCCTGGCCTTGACCATGATGTCTCCATCCTGGGGCCTGATTTTTTGTTTCAGTCCTCTTATTATCTTGTTGGTCACTGGATCATCCTGACTCTCTCTCTGGCCTGGCTTTTCTCTACCTGCCTGTCATGCTTGCTGCAGCACTATGACACTGAGCTAATCTTCCATTTAGGAAAATTGAGAAGTACGACCCTTATTCATCCCACTTTCTCACTAATACAATATATGACAAAATATGTAGGTACAACCAGATATTCCTTAAGAATCACATGCAGAACAATTTTAATATACTTAGGCAATGTTTCTCAGTTATTGATAAATAAAATCAGAACATTGAATAGGATTTGGCCCAAAAAACTAGTTACCAAGCATTATTTGTGAAATTAGGGAACAAATTTTAAATTTGTTACAAAGTAACAGTTTTTTACTGTGTTTTCTTATGATGCATTATTTGACAAATGCACCCCACTTTATGAAAGAAATGGAATGAGTTACTATGCTTTTAGATGCATTTTGAATTGACCAGCTGAATTTAGGACTATAACCATCAGAAACAGTGGCTTTAGGGTAAAAAGATTCACTGCAATGACTTGGATATTTCAAAATAACTAAAAGAGAAGAGAGAGCCAGGTATGGTGGTGCACGCCTTTAATCCCAGCACTTGGTAGGCTGAGGCAGGAGGATCCTTGCGAGTTCAAGACCAGCCTGGGCTACAAAGTGAGCTCATGGCCAGCCTGAACTGCATAGTGAGACCCTGTCTTAAAAAAATAGGGCCAGGGATTTAGCTCAGTAGCGTAAGTGCCTGCCTGGCAGGCACGAGGTAGTGAGTTCCGTCCCCAGTACCAAAACAAACAAAGAAACAAAAAAAAAAAAGACAGAGAAGTGATTAAAGGTTGGCAAAAGAGAAAAATGATACTATTTGAAGAGATGGAAATGCCAATTACTCTGATTTTATATTTACACATTATATATATATATATATATATATATATATGATTATAATACTATGCCTCTTAAATAATTGCAAATATTACAAGTCAAATGAACAACAAAACCTGAAAAAGAAGACAAATGGATTTAGAATTTTGCATGATGAATGTTTAGCCATTTTTCTTGGCAGTAATTTGTTACTGAAATAATTCTACTTAAAAACAAAACCATTCAATCCATAAATGTATAGACACTAGACATATTATACACAAAAATGGTAGTTCAAATTCAATATATCTAAAAGTGATATCAAATCACTGACCTGATGTTATGGTTTTGATTTAAAATGTCCCTACAGTTTTCATGTGTTCGGATGTGAGAGCTGTTGTGAAGAGTAGGGCCCTAGAAACCTTGACCTGAAAGGGTGTATTCTTATCCTCGGCATTTTACCTTTGTCTCTGCTTCCTAGTTGCTACATGTTTAGCAACTTTCCTCTGCCACACCACTCCAATATGCCAGTTCTAACTTTCAGTCAACTGACTGCTGACTAAACACTGAGCCAAAATTAGTTTCTCTTCCTTTATTTTATCAGTGTCCAATATTTTGGTCCTGGCTGGGAACGTGACCAATATTTCTGACATAACACTTGGTTTGGTATAACACTTAATATCTTTTGACACAATGGTCTTTCAGGAGATTGTGGGAATCTTTTCTGCTTTTTCCATGATATCACCAGACCCATTTTAGGTATGCATTAATGCTGAGATTCTACTTTAAATTTATACTACATAGTCATAGTTGATGCTTGTCTTTCAAGTTGGGATGATAAGTGAAAGCTAGAAATTGTCATATGAAATTTGGGTGTAGATGTCTCCATGACTGAAAAAAGAATACACAGGAATCACTGACAGTAGAATACTATGCTTGCAATTTGACTGCATAATGTTTTCTGAGGCTGTCTGTTGCATCAATCAATCCAGAGATCCACAGGAATAGAATGATAACATTTTGGAAAACAGAGTAAATTATATTGTGAATAGATGCAGAAAGAATTACTACCAGGGAAACAAAACAATAAAGAAATAGAAAAATTACAAAATAGCAAGTAGCAAATTTCTTCCTTTATTTAATATCATTGTCTTATATGCTTTACATATTTTTGCCTATTACTCTGGGTGTTAATAACATAACTATATAATGATTTCTAAGATAAATAAATGAATCTGATATTGGTAAAATAAAATGGGGTGGAGGGGAGAGAAACAAGAAATTGTGATGTGCTATGTACATATGCAAATTCCTCACAATGATTTTAATCATTATATACTGAAAATATGTACTAATAAAAATTAATTGTTTTTCAAAAATTAAGAAGTGCTTGATTAAATCATGTTAAGAATTTTGACTTGCCAGTTATAGTTACAATAGCTCAAAAATTTCATTCAGTAATTATTCAGTTAATATTGACTGACTACATCTATGACATGTTAGACACTGTAGATACAGTAGTGACCAAAATGGTCACTACCTCTGGCCTTGTGAAATGTTTGTTCATTTACACTTTTGGTAGATACAGACAATAAACAAAGAGTCTCAGAAATAACCTTGCAATTCTAATATGATCATAGTCATGAAATCATTATAATAATCTTTGTGTGTAATAGGTAAACAGAGGTATGACCTGGTCAATGTCAAAAATAGTTTCTCCAAGAAAGTGACACTATCTAAAAGCTGAGAGATAAGAAGTTAAAAAGTTCAGGTCTCCATCAAGGTAAAAGTTGTGAAGATTTATCAGCAGAAAGGATTCCTAGAAGAGATAACTGCCTGCAAAGATGATCTGAGGCACAAAGTTACATAACACCGTTGAAGAAATGTAAAAGGGCCAGCCAGACCGAAGCCAAAATAAGGCAGAAATGTGGTAGAATATAGGTCATATGTGATGGCTTTTGTAAACTGTGTTAAGCATTTTGATATTTATTTTAAGACAATGAGCAAATGTTTCTTAGCTTAAATTGGTGCAGATTTGCTTTATGAGAAGCTTTGCTCAGGTTGCAGTGCGGAGAACTAAATGGAAGAGAGCAAGAATGGTTGCAGGAATAACACTTAGCAGGCTATTGTAAGCGTCAAGGCCAAATAGTGGTTTTGAAAAAGGGGGTATTACTAGAGAGACTGAGAACTGAGCAGAGATATGCTAAAAGATGAAATGTTGGAAGTGAAGACAAGGGAGAGATAGGTGTCAAAGACAGTTGTTAAGAATCTAGTTTGCACAGGTGAATGGATGGTGGTGTTATATAAGACAGGAAATAATAAAATTTTGGTGCATGGGAGATGAAGTCAAGATCTTCAGGTTGTGTATACTAAACCTGAAGATTTATTTTGATATACAAGATGGCAGGTAGGAAGGTGGACACAATCCATACATTCTGGATAGAAAAATTTTAAAAATCAGGGAGCTTTGGCAAACACAGTGCATTTGAAGTTAGGGGTAAGTTGATATCAAACTTTGGGAAAATAATAATTGTGTATCTATAGCCAGTGATAATATTGCAGAATGTGGAATAGAATGAATTCTCCATTAATTTCATAGGCTCTGTTTCATCCGAGTCTTTGTTTATGTACCTACTTGATATTAGCATATGATCCATATCCCTTTTTATCAGTCACTTCCATTAATTGTATTATTACTAATGTAGGAAATGCTGTTAAATCTAAGAGATTAAGTCTTTCTTGAGATTGCCATGTATATATTTATGTCAACGATTACTAATAATAGGAATACAAATTTGGATGCTTCATAGAATAAGCCCTTCTCAAATGGCCTTATATGATGTAGTAGGATACTATAAGGTTATTCCTACCATGCGTTTTTCTCATATTAATATTCATCTATAGGTTGGCAACAAAATATTTCTATAACTAAGGGGCCCATTCTACAAATAACTTATTCTTGTGTGCACTAACATTTAGTGACCATGAATATGTGTGTTTTGTGCTGTAATGGGCACTCAAAAACTCATTAGCATCGCTAAAACTTTGTATATGTAGAGTTAAATGAGGGAAAGAAGGGAAAACAGTTAGGACTTAAAATAAATGTAATAAAAATTCATAATCTGTCAGATGATGCTTCCAGTTCTTTATGTGTGTGTGTAACCACACATGTGCTATTCTTTGTGCCACATTTACAATATAAAAATATAATATATACATATATAGATATACATATATGTAAATTATATATATTATATTTAAATTATGTATATATATACATATATATATATATCATCCCAACCACCTCAAGGAATGCATGCTATTACTTTTCCTAAATAAATAAGGAAAGTGTGTAAAGTAAATATAATAACTGGCCAGTTCCAAGGACAGGAAGCCAGCACCAGAATTCATACCATGCTATCTGACTCCAAAGAATATTTTCCTCAAGCATTAAACTGTAGTACATCCCATAATAATAACCAGCACTGAATCTACCTTCCCATAAGGCATAACCCAATCTGGGGCTCTGACACATTTCTTTCTCTTAGTAATTTGGAAAGGGTTGAAACAAAGAAGTCATAGAGACAAAATTGCCTCCTGTCCTATAATTCAGTTTATAATAAATGTAATAATGTGGTAAAACTTTCCTTCTTATCTCATCCAATAGCATATGCCTCTGCAGAGGGAAAGGTGCACCTTGCTGAGTCATCTATCACAGTTTGTGCATCATGAGGTTTGGAGGACACCTCCCATACAACTACAAACCAGACTCACAGCTGCTTATCTTAGGAGATTTGACAAGGTCAAGGCTTGAAATAGTATGGCTGCATTACAGAGATTAAGTGAAAATTTATTCAATTTAATCATTCAAGAACGTTTTTCCTCTGTATGTTTTAAATAACAGGGTATCACCATCACATATGATTTTAAAACACAACTAATTAACTATGTTTCATTTTTAGTGATATTTGTACTTCTTGATAAAGATAATACAAGCACTACATATACAAATGTAGAAAACATATCATAAAATACTTTAAGTACAGTCTGGTTTTAGATCTATACTCAACATATTGGAAATGATGATGCAATCCCATTTCTGAAGACAGATGCCTCTATCTACCTCTATTCCTGAGAATCTATTCCTATTTGTAAAGCTTGTATGCATAAATAATATCTATTTTCCTATAGAAAATTATATTTCAGAAACCTTTCAGAATTGAATGCTTCCTCAGATTTGTTTCTGACCTAGCAGTTTTAGTATTTTTCCTGCCTTTCGGTCAATTTTAAGTACTTTTGTCTGGAGACTATTTCAGTTTAAAAGTTAAAAATGCTAACAGAAAATAATTTAAATCATATTTAACTAATTTATATTCCTGACACCACAGTAAATTAATTATACCACAGAGAAGTAATAAATCTTTCCTAACTAACTTTAAATTGGTAGTCAAAGTTCATTATTGTTCTGATAATGCCTATGGTTCTAGGTTTCATTCTCGGCACTACAAAAATACAGACACCTGAAACATTTATCATCATGACATTATATTTAAAACATCAATAACAAATGCTTTGATTATGTCTTATTTAGAAGGATAGTGTGTTTTCCTAAAAATAAAAGCAATACTATGAAATTATTCAAAATTGAAAATTCTTATATAGAACTATCCATCTCTTGACATCACCCACCTTTGCTCTGGAAGTCATTTGCACATCCTTAAAGTACTCAGAAAAATTTGAAACTTAGACATAAACTAAATGTATTACAGGTATAATATTGTAGATGAAATTAACAAATTTCATTTATCAATACAAAATACAAACCTGAATTTAGACTAGAGACATTATTATGCATATATTGCATACTTGCATTAACAAAAATATGGAGACACAGAAGATCATGATCACTTATATAGGTGTCATTTTACCAAAAACAAAAAAACAAGCAAAATATGACTATATATAATGTCACAAAAATATTAATAAAATATTCCTAAACAAAAAATATATCCCAAAGAACATGGTTATGTCTTAAAATGTCATGTGGGAAATATTGCAAACAATTTGCATTCAGCATTTATTATTTTAGGAATTGTGCTATGTTTCAGAAGTACACATTTTTAAAGAGATTACATCATTTTTAAAGAGAAATAAAAAAAAGCAGGAAAAGAGAAGAACCAAATGTTTTTATTTATTGAAGAATACAAAGTAGTAGTCATAAAAGTGTTGGAGTCAAACAGGTTTTCATATCTCGACTTTTGCATTTACTAGTTGGGCAATCATTGAGTCACTACTTTTTCCAAGCTTTAGTTCCCTCATTTTAAAGCATGACAATAAAAATAGAACCGAAATTATCAATTTATTGTGATGTCAAATGTAGCATTTGAAGTGTTTAGCACAGTCTTCTAGCCCATGTCACAAACAGGCATTTAACCACAGCAATACATGTGCACCCATGTTCATAGCAGCACAATTTGTAATAGTTAAGTCTTGGAAACCACCTAAAGGCCCATCAGCCGAGAAATTGCAAACAAACAAAAAAAGGTGTGTGTGTGTATAGATATAGATATAGATATAGATATAGATATAGATATAGATATAATGGAATACTACTCAGCCATAAAGAAAGACAAATTTGAGCGTTTTATAGGTAAATGGATGCAACCTAAGACCATACACACACGAGAAATAAGCAGTACTCATAAGAGAAGCAAACAAGACCCACCTGTGTAAACCAGAGTGAGAATCTGAAAGAGTAAACAAGATCCAATATGTACAATAGATACTGTGAATAGTGGAGAAAGTTTTCAAAAGAAAAGAAAAACTATGAAGGGAGATAGGGGAAAGGAAGGAAGGGAAAAGGAAAAACAAACAAACTATATATATACACATATACATATATATACACACAAGACAGTTAAGATAGTTACACAGCTGGTTTCTCTTGATCCATTGAGGACAATGTCTTGTGCTAGTAAGTTTCTGGACATTTCATGCCTATATCTTGTACTCTGAACAACTATTATGACTATAACAATATGCAATGTGTTGATTACTGTTACTTTCTTACTAGCCTGTTTTAAAACTATTTTATTGATGGGCTAGGAGTTTGGCTCAGTGGCTTAAGCGCCTGTCTGGCAGGCGTGAGGTTGTGAGTTCAACCCCCGGTGCAGAAAAAAAAAGCTGTTTTATTGTTATTGCTTACTTTTTTCTGTTTAAAGCTAAGAAACAAATAGACATTTACTAAACAATAGGTGCTAAAAGCATTTTTTATTTTTGCAAATGAAATATATGTAAATATGCATAGACAAGTAAGCTGACATACCCCAAATATTTTAGCCTGTTTTGTTCTACCACTACAGTAAAAACATTTCATCAAGTCTTAACAAAACCATGCCATGAAATCGTAGTATCAATTTTCCTACAGCAGAATTAAAAAACAGAAATAAACAACATTTCTGTTAATGTTAAGTTAAAAGAATTTTTGGTCAATTATTCTCTAACGATATCACTTGGAATTATGAAGTCATCAGCATTCTTTTTTCAACAGGTTACTCCCTATCAACCAGCCCCACCCTTCTCTTGATGTGGCTTCCACATGGGAGGAAATATTGAATGTGGTGGGCACTGGGCTGCAGTACCTTGGATAATCCAGGCAAAATAGACTCAGGGTTTCTGTTGTTTGGATTATGTGCATTCGTGGTAATTTTATGAAATGTGTAAGGACTGAGGAAGCACTGAGAAGGGTGACGAGAAAGCAGCTCCCATAATCTCTTATGATAGTTCCAAATATTAATTCACCCCCCCACACACCATATGCCCCACACCATTCAACAAACAAATTTTTCTGGGGAGAACAGTGTGTAAGCAGATTTGTTTTACCAACCAACACCTACCAGCCCAATGTATCATGGCATAACTGGGCACATCCTGGTATGGATCTGCTGCTAGGCTGGGTGTCTGAAAATTACAGGGAAGATACTAAGATCTGCTTCCCAAGGCCTCCAAGTTCATACCCCAGCTATTGTATCCATGCTGCTCCTCTGGAAAATTACTCCTCACAAGCTGTTGCTGTAAATTCTCTATATACCTCAGGCCTTTGCCCCAATGCCCCAGAGGTCCTCCTCTGACTGGCAGCCTGGGACTGACATTGCCTATGAAACTTTTCCTTCTTGGAGAAGGAAGGTCTCACCTGTCTTGTAGGAACTCTTCTCCTTTCAACCATCTCAGTGCTCTGAAGTTCAAGGGAAATTAGCGTCATAAATCATATTTCTGGTCACCCTTAACCCCTACATCACTGCACCACATCACTGCAACCTTCTTAAATTTCTAAGCTACTTCTGACTAAAGCTTGCACTACCCTGCCACTTCTGGAAGGGATCTAGGGGTTTGCATTTTGGAAGATACCCATCAACCATATATCTATATCTGTGTCTATACCTATCTATATCATCTATATCTATATATTGCTAGCAGGGAGGAAGTCTCTGCCACTCAAAGGTCTCCCAGTATTATATCAAGTGCACATTTTCTTTTTACTTCATACACAAATGATCATGGTCAAGGATCCTTCTAATCTCTTGCTTGACTGTATTTCAAGTTTCAGATTTTATTCAAGTAGGGAATTTAAAGCTAGTTGGCTGCTGTAGTGAGGGTGCTAAATGGTTCCTCTTCTGGATACTAGAAATCCTTGAGCACAATTCTTCAGGAATTTCCCCAGAGGCTACGCCCCCCTCCCCCACTGCCCCACCCAACTTTCTCCCACTCCCACTCCCACCCCACCTCCACCCCAGCACTCTCTGCCCAGCACCAGGGCACACCCACCCTCCCTCCTGCCTTTTCCACCGCCTCCTCCACTCACTCATGACCCCGCGTCATCTTTACCCCTCACAGACTTCCCTGCCTCCTCTAGGACCAACGCACTTCCTGCCCTCGCCTAACTCTGAAGTTCCTCCAGCCTTGCCGTCTCTCCGCCGCTACTCAGCTCCCTCCAGCAGCGCGTTCCTCCCTCAGACCTGCCGCCATCCTCGTCTTTGCTGCCTGTGCAGCCAGAACTCCGTCTGCTAGGCTACCCACTGTCGCCTCCGCCCTCGTTGCTCTTGAGACCTAGCTCTCCCAGCTGACAAGGAGACATCGCTATCTACACTGCCTCCACGGGCAACGCGGGTGCCACGCGCTTTCACCGCCAACGCTGCAGCACACCGCCGCTGTTCTGAGGCCCATCATG
>RJWM01051858.1:0-10291 GCA_004363535.1 Dasyprocta punctata
AAAAAAAAAAAAAAAAAAAAAAAAAAAAGGAAACTTCAAATCAATATTTCCATAAAATTTTCTTTTTCACTTATAAATTTATATACAGTATTGAGTTCCTAATATTTCTCGATACCTGTAACAATGGGCAGGCACTTCTCAGTAATAAAGTGCACCCATTTTACATTTACAAAGCTTTTTCACATTCCTTATTCCACTTGGGAAGTCAGTATTGTTCTCAATTGTGTTCTTGCTACTAAGAGTTTTCCATAAAGTCACAGAACTGCTTAATAAGAGACTGAATTCAAGACCAGGTCTCTTGACTCCCAGTCTGCAGCCCTTCCAAGCCTGAGCTCTGGCGCTGGTTTCAACAGTAGAAGAGTCTATTGTGTGGACCAAAATAAAAGCCAGAAATCCTCCAAGTGGAGAATGCCACAAACCAGTGCCTCTCCCTCACAGTGGTGGGAGCAAAAGTTGATAAGCATCATTTGGAAAAAGCAATTTGGCAAAATGCACTAAAAACCTTAACACTCACCCTACACTTTAACCCAGTAATTCCACTTCTAGGAATCTATCCTAAGGAATTAATGAGATATGTGGTCAAAGGTTTACATAGAAAGATGTTTACTGGAATACTATTTGTAACATCCAACAATGGGAGATTAGTTATGAGCAATGGTATAATCTTATGATGGATTATTATCAAAGTCATTTTAAAAATCTGTTTTGGGGATTTTATGAAAGGTATGAATGATAATAAAATATTGAGAAAACATTTGTAATATAACATAGAATGAAAAAGAATCTGCATCCAGAAAATATAATTAACAAAGAAAAAGAGAAGCATATCAAAGGTTAATAATACTTAACTGCAAGTGACGAGATTACAAACAAATCTTTTAAAATTTTTATACTCATTTCCCACATTTTCTGTAAAGAGGAAGTGGTAATTATAAAATCAGAATAAAGTTTGTATTTAAAATTTTTAAAACAGTAAAATCAGTCAATAAGAGTAAAAATAAGGAGGAGTTAGGGATTTAAAATGGTCATTTTTACCTAGACTGACCTATAATCCAGATAGCTCATGTTCAGGAAACACTAACAATGAATAAATACTGTGTGACTTTGTTACATTTCCAAGAGGAAGATTAAGGATTTGTGATTCGAAGATGAAAACCGCAATTGCAATAGCGCATGTAACAGACACTTACAGCTGGAAAAGATTGGGTCTAAATAATTGAGTCACTTCAAGACCTAAGTCAGTTTTACTGAATGGCAGGAGTAAGGCTCTAGCTAATCTCATTGCAAGCAGCTCTTGAAAGTTTCCCATACCTTGTAGTGGGTTTTTCCTCCTCTGTTCTGGGCCTTGGTCTGTTCTGTGCTATAAAGAGGAACAGAGTCATCAGACAACTACACACAGAGCAAGCAAAGCCCCCCAAAATGTTGGAACTTTGTAGGTGGAAGAGAAAGACGTGCAGTACTGGTAGCAAAAGCAGGCACTGGATTCAGGGTTAACGCTTTGCTTTTGGAGGAGACTTCAGTCCTTGGCGGCCTTCCAGTCTGGATTTGGAGAATTCATCAACAGGAAAACACATAGCTGGCGTACTCTGTATTTACTTTGCCTTTCTCAAAGTTGCAACATAAATTTCCCAAGTTGGAAAGCTTTAAGGTCAGGGAGACATTTTAGGAGTACAGGGCCTCTCTTCCAACTGGAGGAAACCATGGCTACCCCATTTTGGAACAAGGTGGGCTCCAGCCCACAGGGTTTTGCCGCCCAAGACAGTGCCTGCTCTGTTTGACTCCCAGAGTAGACTGCAGAAGGACAGCTGGAAAACTTGACTTCTCCTGCTTAGAGCTGCAGGGCTCTTTGGAAAAAAAAAAAAAATCCATGTATACCAGGGGAGCAGAAGCCTTGAGAAATTCTCACTGGATGACTTTACAGCAGACTTGCCATGCAGAATACCCAAAGTTATTTCAGTGGTGTCTGGACTATAATACCTGGTCAATTCTAACAGCAACCTCTACACCACCACTAGAATAATCATGTCCTCACTCCCAACATTTCCAATGAGCAGAGATGCTGACACTGGAAGCTACCACATACAATCCGGAACAACTGTCAATGTAACATTATAAAAATTGAATATGTGTCAGAAGTAGATTTAGATTCTTTGGGTTAATATTATTTTTGCAATTAGGTAATGAACTGATATTAATTTTCTTGTGTGATGATATTAGGTTAATTTACTCCAGAATAATCTTACATTTTAAAAATTAAAAATGGTACCTCTACCTTTTCATTATCAATCAAAGTAGCAGCACCATAGAAACATGGCCATTTGATACACAGTTGTGCAGTCGAATAAGCACTAAAAATGACAAATTATCATGCTCTAACAGATCTTCTTGTTTAAGTACCTACAAATAACTGTCCATTTGTGAATCGTTAAACTTAATCGATTATTTTTCCTATAAGCAAGATAACCTCTTTCATAAATAGAAACCTACAAATAATGCTTACAGTTGTTTAAGTCTTACATATAATAATGCCACAGTATGTAGAACTCAAGCTTATGAAAATAAAGCTAAATAGTTTACCCTTTTTTTGACCTTCACAAAACATAAGTGCTCTCTCTACGGCTCCATAAATTGTTCAAAACCCTTTAATGATGCAAATGTGCTGACAATGTTCCCACACTTGCTGGAACTATGGTCCTGTTAATATTTTGAAAATTACTTTAATTAACCTTATTTCATCTTGTAGTAGTGGTAGAACACTTTAATATTTTAACTATACATTAATTTGTTTCATCATTAACCTTGGATTTTGCCCTTGGAAATTACAGCAATTCATAATGTGAGTCGAATCAGGTACATTAGGACGATACATCTGCTCGGCCCTGTCAATAGCTTTAGCGGTTAGGATTCTCTGGTCTACGGGTGACGGAAATGCATCCTAGCCAGGGGGCAACGTTCAGCAGAAAGATCCAGGGATGTAAAATCGTTGGCCAACGATGCTGATGAAGGAAGAGGGATTCTGAATGGCTGAGGCTGGGGCAGGGGCTCACCCCATCTACCCCAACCTATCATTCTGGGACCAGAGGAATCTTATAGAAGAAGGGAAGAAGGAGGGGAAATAGTGGCCAGCACCGAACAGAGTCCACTATAATAGCTAATCGAATTTACTTTCATATTAAGAACACACACTACACCCCTGTTCTCCCAACAGCTCTCTCATCTCTCTCTTTTTGGACACATTGAAACAGCTAAATGCTGCTACCATATGCCAATGAATCCTGGGTTTTATATCTATATGTTCAACTTGCCACAATTCTCAAAAATGCAAGCAGCAGTCTTTACTGGTTTTCAGAAATCCCCCAGTATCTAATTCAATAATCAGTGTCATGGGCACTGTGAATACCAGAGGGAGAGAGTTGCTGAATTCTCCGCTTCCAGAGAGTCTAAGCCAGGGAAAGCCACAGAGGCAATGGCCGGAGGAGACCTTTGTGAGCACTCAGCTTTTTCACCCTTTTTCTGGAAGTGCCGTCACAGGCCAGAAGAGGGCGGTGGCCGTGTAGAGGACCCAGCTGCCATCGCAAACGTGGCAAAAGGCACACTCATTTCCAGATTTGTCCACAAGTCTGTGTCACTAAAATTCTCATCTCTGCTTTTCTTGTGTCAACATTATCTTCATGTTAAACACAATCAGCGGCAGAAAATATCATATAATCATAGGAGGTACACTTAAACACAGCTTAAGTATACTGTTCTGCAGATATCAAAGTGACATCATTCGGGGAATTGGTGCTTTCCAAGAGCCAACTGTTAGATTCCCACACAGCAGACTGGAGTAGGGCAGGGAGGCTATGAAAAGCCAGGGTGGAGCCCTGGGAAGCCACCAACCCATCCAGGACTTACACTCACAGGGCTGCTGTGCTGGAGAGTGTGTCTGCCTGTAGCTGCCCAGTAGAATGGAGGAAAGGTGGTATGGGAAAAGGAAAACTCCTGGGCAGGTAAGAGTTTGGTCTAAGTTCAGACAACTTTGCCCCTATATATAAAGATGGGCAAGGGGCAAGGGTTCACTGGATGAGCGGGGTACCCCACAGAATCACACAAGTCTCCCAGATCAGGGCAAGTCCCTGGAGATCCTTGGCTCAACACCATTTTTTTCTTGCTGCCCAGAGAGATTGTGACAAGTTCACTGTCACAGAACTAGGCAAGGCCTCAGGACTCCTGGATGGGTAAACAGAAACCTCCATGAAACCATTATCTTCCCTTGGGCTTTATTTACCAAAGGCTAGCTGTTTAACAGACAACCCCAAGTCACAATGGCTTCACACAATGGAAGGTACCTCTTGCTCACGCAAGCGCCAGTGTTTGGTGAGCACTTTCCACACAAGATTCAGGGACCCAAACATCTTTAGTGGCTCCACTGTCCCTGAGGACCTCAGCGTTTGCTGAGGTGAGTGAAGAGCCGGTGTGAAGGGCAGTGCAGGAAATGAGCAGGCCCGGAAACGGGGGGCTCACTACTGCTCACATTCCACTGGCCAAGTCTCACTGCAAGGGAGCCTGGGAAATTTAGTCAGGCTGTGGGCACAGGAAATAGAGGGGACAGGTTTAGACAAATGCACGGCTGGGTGTGGTGATGCATGCCTTTAATCCCAGCACTTGGGAGGCTGAGACAGGAGGATCGTTGTGAGTTCGAGATCAGTCTGGGCTACAAAGTGAGCTCAAGGCCAGCCTGAACTACATAGTGAGACCCTGTCTCAAAAAATCGGGCCGGGAACTTAGCTCAGCGGCCTAAGCATTTGTCTGGTAGGTGAGAGGTTGTGAGTTAGATTCCCGGTACAAAAAAAAAAAAAAAAATGTACAGCAGGGTCTGTCACACCTGTCTCAGCTGACTAACTCCAAAGGCAGTCAGCTGACAGCTATTCATTTCAATCTGGGTTCTTTGTTTGGGAAACTGGCATTGACTAGCAGACGGCATACAGTCTTTGGAGATAGGACAGACTTGGGTGTGAATGCTGCTGTGTGACCTTGGATAAGGAATTAACCTCTTTGAGCCTCAGGGTTTGGGGAGGGGGGTAAAAAATGATGTTATTTTTCAGAGTTGCTGTGATGGTTAAATGAGATAATGGGTATAAAACATTTATGTTTCAAATATTAATATTTCTTTGTAGAAACCACTGGGACCAGATGAGGGGCGAGGAGGAAACAGACTTCCTGTGTCCCATTTTAACACCCTTGGGTGCTAGTACTACCCAGGGAACATGCTCCATAGGACACCAAAAATAGTGGCACAGTCCTTGGTCTCTTGCTAAATTTCAAGGTATTCATTCCAATACACACAGGACTTTGAATGGAAAACAAAGCAAGCTGAAAAACATGTCTGTAAGCCCACAGTCATTCATTCGCTTCGATTAATGAAATTCAGTCACTACAGCGTGGGGTTGCAGCCAGAGTTTTAATCCTCCTTGGTCAGTCTGAAACGGTCACATCTGGAAAGCAGCGACTCGACTGTTTTCTTTTGAAGAATGTATTCTTTCTGAGAGCAGTGGAAAAAACAAGTGATTTAAAAAGAAGTATCAGTTTTCACTTGCAGATTGTGGTGCTTGAGAGAGAAGGAGAAATGCTGTCCTCCCTGGGTAAGACCATGGGCGTAATGGGCTTCAACAAATACTTGTCGATCGGATTAATAAACACGTTTACATAGGCAATAGCAATGAAAATAAACGTTTTGCCTGAAACATGAATATTTTGGGGGTAGTGCTGCGTTTTAGGACACAATTGTGAATGTTTGCTGAAAACAAAGCACGGACACGCGCGCAGACACACACACCCACCCACCCACACCCCTGCCCACATTCTACGGGAAGGTAAATGAAGAAACCTAATTGTGTCTCTTTGTAGCACATTGTCCTTTAAAATAACCTCCCATGCCTGACTAGTTAAGCTTAGTGGCGATCAGATATTGGAAGCAATAAATAAAATGACGTCTGGGGCTCACAATGTTAACAGTTCCTCCCATCCCCCAAGAAATTATTGCCCAAAATGGCGCCTAAAATCACAAAACGTGGTCCTGCAGTGACCCCTGGTGCCTCTTTCGTGGAACTGCCAAAGACGGTAATTGCGTCCTGCCCTAGTCGTTAGCATAACCGTGATTTATTTATGAGCCGGGGACTTGGGGGCCAGATTATGTGGAAAAGGAGTAGGCGACCGGGAAATTGAAACCCCTTTCTTGCAGCCCCTTTTTCTAATGGCTTAGTACTACGATGTCAAAATAATTGGTGTATTAACCAGTCTGAGATTTAAAAACTGAAATCACGTATTATCTTGAAGACTTTCACTTTCAAAAAATTATTGGCTTTTAATTTTTTTTTTAAGAAGACAGATTATTGAGCAGTTTCTTTTGCCAACTTACACATTCTTGGTAAATCAGTTGGACAGAGGATAGTTTTTAATTTCAGAGATTAATTATCATATGTAATAATTGAGTCATTCTTTATTTTTTCATCAAGCCCACTTAAGTAAAAGACATATAGAGCCAGTCCACGAAATAAGAATGACGGTTGTTGGTAAAAGTACAGTATTCCAAAGACTGTATTTTCTCCTAAAAAAAAAAAAGCATTGACATTTATTCCAATAAGGATATTCCTATTGCTTGGAAAGGGGAATTGGTTAAATTACACACATTTAGCAAGCGGAAGTGGTGAAAGATAATCACTGAGAATTTCAGAGTGCTAGTGTTTGTTAATGAAACTGGCTTACATCTAAACTCTGCAGCCAAAATTATAAAATGCTATGAAAACAGGAGGGCCTTCTATGATGGCAAAAGTCAGTTTAGCTCGGTTTGCAGTGAGAAGTGCCAGGCATTGTGTGCAGCTGGGCACAGGTAGAGCCCCTGACCTCGGGCGTTCCCGCTTTTGTCCACCCGCAGGGTGGAGGGTGGGCTTGTAGAGCCACAGAAGGTGGACGAGGCAGGAGAGACTCTCGTGGAGGACGTGGACTTGGGAGACAGGAATTAGCCAGGGGAGGACAGTGGGCAGGGCAATGCAGGAGCGGGAACTCACGTAGGCCTGTAGCCTATGGCACATCTAGCCAGCGCGGAGGGGATGGCTCCATAATCCCAGAGAGGGTCCTAGTGAGAGGGTCCCCCGCGTGCTGCAAGAAACCCCAAGGAGCTTCATACCAAGGGCCCCAGGGGTTCCCCAGTGGGTTTAGGCAGGAGAAACTCAGGAACCCAATAGCCCAAGGGAGGCTCCAGAAAACCAGCTGATGCCGACAGCACCTTGTTCACGGAATGAGAATTCTCATTTTGCTTTTGGAGCCCAGTCACCAGCACCAACCCGAGGTCCTGGTATTATGAGGAATAGAAGAAGAAAAGATGGGAGCTTTAGAGCTTGACAGGTCTTCATTCAAAGCTCTACTTGGCCACTGCCAGCCTTGGACGGGTTTCCTGACCTCTCCCAGCCTGTTTTTTCACAGGTAAACGGGGCATGACCTGCTTTGCGGGACTGGAGAAGGTAGGTGGGTTGTGACTGGCAAAGGTGCTGACATCGTAGGTGCCTGGTGAATAGGACTTAACTTTCGTTAAAGTGAAAATGATTTCCATCATAAAAGCTTCAGACAAAGCTGCCCTCTCCCCCGCAAAGGTTGTGTATCTTTACAATTAATGCCTGCTCCTTCTTCTAGTCTGGAACCTTCACCATGGACAGGAACCTCCAAAACCATGAGGCAAAGTAAAACTTTTTCCTTTGTAAGTTAATTGACACAGGTATTTTATTATAGTGACAGGTGGCAGATTGATGCATAGGGTGTTCTGGTACCGTTTAATTTGCTGTACAATGTCTTCCTGTCATCGGTTCCTTCCTCCTTCCAGTCATCAGCCAGGAGTCAAGGACTCGTACACTGGCACTGCAGATGCAAAGTGAAGTTGCGGTTCTGAGGGAGCGTGGGTCTGGGGCAGAAGCTGTCAGATGGGCACAGTATCAACTCTATGGCGTGCGTTGGAAATCTGGGCAGGTGTTTGGGTGACTGCAGAAATGGAGTAAGCAACGAACACATTCATGCTCCATGGGGCCACACCTGGAGCTGTGGCATCGTGGGGTTCTGAGCAGGGCTGCAGGTGCTGGCTGGGCATCCTGCTTTCTGGTGGTTGAGCTAGGACACTTGTTGAAATATATAAATTTAATCAAAAGTTTTATATTTTTATGTTGTTGTCATTGTTTAAGTTATGTTTATGTAGATTGACTCTAAATTTCACTTTAGGGGGAAAAATATAGTGTTGATACATATTTATTGTGAGGAGGGGGTGTAGAGTGCAGGATAAAGAGACAGGAAAGAGGTGAGCATCTTGCTGGAGAGAGGGATTAGAGCAGGCCCCTGGCTGGCCCTGGGAGCAGAGACCTCAAGTAAAAAAAGTCTAAATCGCTTTCAATGGAAATGCTACTAGTGTACAAATTAAGCAGAAAGAAAAACAATGATAAATCTTCAAGCCAAGGTGGAAAGAGCTCTGTGCTCTGAGCTTGATGCCTCCACTTCTTCCTTAACATAGTTCCTGCATCTACAAAATAACAGAGCTGGTGTCTTAGTTACTTTTCTCAGTGGGAAAACAAAATACCTGATCCCCAAGGTTAAAGGAGGAAAGGTTTATTTAGCTCACAGTTTGTAGAGGTTTCAATCCTTAGTCAGCTGGCTCCACAGCAGGGTGGCATGGCAGAGGGAGATTGCAGAGGAGAAATAGTTCATGGCAGGCGGAAGGATCAAACTACAAGTGACCAGCAGTGACCCTCTTTCCATCCCTTCTACGTTACCCGTTAGGGCTGGTAGCTCTCACATCCAGGGCGGGCACCCTTAATCCTACCCAGAACTGTGCCAAATCAATCAGTAGACTGATTTAGTAATCACATTCCCTTGATGCCAACATCCATACTCCAGATCCAGCCAACTCTAAAAAGCCTCACCGACAGCTGCATGAGACTTTAGGGGGACATCTAGATAGAAGCCATAATAGTTGATGACCTCTTTGGATCCTCTTATGCTAAAATTCTATGAATCATCTACAGCTGCCAAAGTGCAGTAAATCTGTTTTTCTTAGACCTAGACAATGAACTTTATAAAGTGGCATAGATATTTTTTTACACTATTTTCCAGTAAAAAAAAAAAAAAAAAAATCAGAACTCCTTTAAAATGATAAAAATCTGGCAGAAGGTAAAACAAAAGCCTGCAATTTCTAGAAATCTGCAATTTTATGGAATTTTTATTTTGCATAAAGCTGCTAAGATGTATGTATATAAAATCTAACTCCATCATTGAAGAAAGGTTTGTGCTAGTATTGTTCAGACAATTAAATGCAGATGTCTTATACTCTGAGTAACTGATTCGAAGATAACAATATGCAATGTATACACCATTGTTATCCCCTAAATATCGTGTTTTGAAATTTGGTTCTTTTTATCTCTTTAAAATAAAATTTAAAAAAGTAAAATCTAACTCTAACAATCACTAGCTGTGTGCCCTTGAGCTAGTTGCTTAATTTCTCAAGATGAGAGTAATAGTTATCCTACCTGTAGTACCATGAGATTTGAATGAAGTAATGTTTCCAAAGCAAATTTAAATGAGGTAATGCTTCCCAAATATGCAATGCTGTCCAGTTTTGCAAGATGAAAAAGAGACAGATTGCATGACAGTGTGAATATAGTTAATGCTGGTTGACTGTACACTTAAAAATGGAAGATGCTTTTTTTTTTTCTCAATTTCAAAAATTAAACTGCAAAAGCATTCACATATGCATGCATACAGTGTTTAATAATCATACCGTAGCTATAGTTATGCCACTTTCTTTGGCTTTCCAGTGGGCGGTCCTCCTGCCCATTCTTTCATTCCATGGAGAAGGACTGAGCGGCGCGTAGAGCTCTGGGAAGACTGCAAATGCTCAGTGAAGAGCATCACTGCTGACTTGGGGGGCAGGGGCTGGGGGTGGCCTACGGCCCCAGAAGGGCATAAGGGGAGCAAGCGGCTGCCCCTGCGGGTGGTTAAGGGCCATGGAGGACAGGAGTAGGAGGACAGGGGGTGTCTCTCTATTTGAACCCTTGTATGCTTCTGTAGGGAAAGCCCGGGCTGGTGGAGGGTGCAGATAAAGGAGGGCCCAGTGGGAGAAGCCTTACTGCAACTTTTGGGGCCTGAGCCAAAACTTGGAGGACACAGAAGCTGTGAAGCAGGGTTGACACACTCTGGATCCCCTGATTTTGTGGCAGGAAGGCAGGATCTACATTTGCCACTGAAGTAGTGACAATGAGGGTAGTGTTAAAAA
>RJWM01051859.1:0-10295 GCA_004363535.1 Dasyprocta punctata
GCCCTCTTAGAGCCACTCCTCCTTTACCTCCAGCAGCAGATAATCTGTGCTCTATAATTTTGTCATTTCAAGATGCTGGGTGCGTGCATGTACGTGTGTGTGTGCATGCATGCACATATCTGGTACATTCCTGTAGTTCCAGCTACTCAAGAGGATGAGGAAGGATGATTGCTTGAGCCAGGAATTCGAGCATAACCTGGGTAACAAGGTGAGATCAGATCTTGGACCGGGGGAAAGTGTTATGCACATGGAATCGTATAGTATGTGAACTTCTGGGATTGGGTTTTTTTTTTTTTTTTCATGTTACAGATTGAAACCAGGACTTCTTGCTTATTAAGCAAATGCTTTAACACTGAGCTACACCCCAAGCCCAGGGATTTGATTACTTTTTAATCAGCATAATTCTCTGGAGTTTCATCTGAATAGTTACGCATATCAATAGTTCTTTCCAGCTGGGTGTGGTGGTGCACACCTTTAATCCCAGCACTCGGAAGGCTGAGGCAGGAGGATCGTTGTGAGTTCGAGACCAACTTGGGCTACAAAGTGAGTTCAAGGCCAACTTGGACTGCATAGTGAAACCCTGTCTCAAAAAATAGGACCGGGGATTTAGCTCAGTGGCGTAAGTGCCTGCCTGGCAGACCCAAGGTTGTGAATTGGATCCCCGGTACCCAAAATAAATAAATAAATAGAATAAATAGTTGTTTCCTCTTCGTTGCTAAGTCATATTCCATGACACTGAATATACTACAGTTTGACCATTCATTAACTGATTGGAGGACATCTGGGTTGTTTCCCGTCTTTTACGATAAACGAAGCTGCTTTAAGTATTTGTTTTCAGGTATTTGTGCAAGCATAAGTATTCATTTTGCCAGGATAAGTGCCCAGGACTGCAATAACTGGGTTGTTTGGTAGCTGAGTGTTTATTTAAAATTTGCCCAACTATGGTCAGTGACTGTCACTTCCACAAGCAGTATGAGTACAGTTTATTTGCGTCATTTCAGCAATTACTGTTATCACTGAATGTATTGTAGTTTTGGTTTGATTTGGTTTGGTTTGGTTTTTTGAAACTGGGTCTCACCATGTAGTTCAAGCTGGTGTTGAACTCACTGTATAGACTAGGCTGGCCTCAAAAGCAGTCCTCCTGCCTCAGCCTCCCTAATGCTGGGATTACACGCATGCACCACCATGCCCTACCTCATTCTTAGTCTTTTGTTTTGTTTTGTTTTTTTCTTGAGACACAGTCTGGCTATATCGCCCACCCTCAAGTGATCTTTTCAATACAATTATTTGCCTTTTGTATGTCTTCTTTACTGAAATCTCTCTCTGTGTCTTTGGCCCATATTCTAATTGGATTGTTTTCTTTTTTACTGTTGCATTTTGAGACTCATTTATGTATTCTAGATATTAGTGTTTGGTCGGATATATCATTTGCAAATATTTTCTCAATCTGCGGCTTGTCCTTCTTCCTCTTAATCAGTCTTCTGCAGAGCAAAGTTTTATTTTAATTATGATGAAATCTATTAATTTTTCCCTTTTATAAATCATGCACATTGGGCTGGGAGTTTGGCTCAGTGGCTTAAGCGCCTGCCCTGGCAGGTGCGAGGTTGTGAGTTCAATTCCCGGTGCCACAAATAAATAAATAAATAAATAAATCATGTACATGTAAGAAATCTTTGGGATGGGGAGGACTGTACATGTTCCCTAAATCCCAAGGTTTTTTTCTTAAAACTTTCATGGTTTTAGCTGGGCATGGTGACACGTGCCTTTAATCCCAGCACTTGGGTGGCTGAGGTAGGTGGAGCATTATGAGTTTGATACCAGCTTGGGCTACAACATGAGCAAGGCTGACCTGAACTATGTAGTGTGACCCTGCGTCGAAAAAAATAGGGCCAGGAGTTTGGCTCAGTGGCTTAAGCACCTGCCGGGCAGGTGCAAGGTTGTGAGTTCGAGCCCCAGAAATAAAAAATAAAAAACTTTCAGGGCTTTATAGTTTACATTTAATTCATGTGATTCATTTTAAGTTAATTTTTAATGTGTTGAAGTTTTGGGTTTTGTTTTGTACTGTTTGTTTTATTTGTCATGGCAGGAATTCTCCTGCCTCAGCTTCACACACACCTGGGTTTTTGTTTTGTTTTTCCTCTTCTGGGTGTATTTTCTGTTTGTTTTTGCCTGTGTATTTCCAATTTTTTCCCAGTGCTCCCACTTCTGATGTTTTATATTATTTCATTTTTGGTACTGGGAGTTCAACCCAGATTTCTACTATATACAGGATTCTACACTATTCTTTTAGTTCTTGAAACTTCTGTTATTTCCTTCTAGCCTTCATGATTTCTGGAGAAATCTGCTGTCCTTCAACCTGTTTTCCCCAAAAGATAAGGTCATTTTTCTTTCTGGCTGCTTGCTTATGTATGTATGTATGCATGTATGTATGTATGCATGCATGTATATATGCATGCATGTATGTATGTATGCATACATGTAAGTATATCTTTAGCTTCCAGAAGTTTGACTATGAGGTGTGGATTTCTTTTGCATCCATCCTGATTGAAGTTCACTTTTCTCTCCTCCTTCAGTCCTGGGGATTTAACCCAAGGCCTTCTCACTGAGCTACATCCCCAGTCCTTTTTAAATTTTTATTTAAGACAAGGTCTCACTATGTCATTAAATTGCCCAGGCTGGGCTTGAATTTCCAGTGCTCCTGACTCCAGACTGCTGGGATTACAGTGCATCCGATTACAGTGCACCCCTGTGCCAGCTTCAGATTCTTGAATGTGTACATTTATGTCTCTAGCAATTTGGGCAAATTTTAAGCCATTATTTGTTTCCATATGTTCTTGGTCCAGCTCTTTTTCTCCTTGCCAGAGACTCTGAAGACATGAATATCAAATCTTTTATTATAGTCCCACAGGTCCCCAAGCTTTTGTTCATTTTTTTAAAGTCTGCTTTTCCTCTGTTGTTCAGACTGCATGGTCTATTGTTCTATTTTTAAATTCACTGATTTTTTTTTTCCCTTCATCAGTCCCTTTCATCATACTTTTGAGACCATCCATGAAATGTGTTTAGTTTTTCTGTTTAATTTTTTTTCTTTTTTAGTTCTACAATTTCCAATGAATTTTTCTGTCTTCTTTTCAAATTTGTGTACTTATTTCCTAAGACTCTTTTTTTTTTTTTTTTTTTTTTTTTTTTTTTTTTTTTTTTTTTTTTTTTTTTTTTTTTTTTTTTTTTTTTTTTTTTTTTTTTTTTTTTTTTTTTTTTTTTTTTTTTTTTTTTTTTTTTTTTTTTTTTTTTTTTTTTTTTTTTGCTTGACACACTGGGGATTCAACCCAGGGTCTTCACATTGAACTGCATCCCCAGCTCTGTTTTTGTTTTTCATTTGATGCAGTTTCTTACTGTCACTAAGTTGCCCAGGCTGGGCTCAAACTTGCCAGCATCCTGCCTCAGCCTCCCAGGTGTGCACCACCACATCTGGCTGTGCTGAGGCTCTTTGTTCAACTATGTTCATAATTATTCACTGGAGCATTTTCATGATGTCTTCCCTAAAATCCTTGTTAAATAATTCTAATATCTGTCATTTTTTTTGTTCATTGTGACTTCTGTCATCGTTGTGCTGACATCTATTGTTTAATTAATTTATTTATTTACTTATTTATTTAGTGGCACTGGGGATCGAACTCACAACCTCAAGCCTACCAGACAGGCGTTTAAGCCGCTGAACTAAACTCCTCGTCCTGGTTTTTTGAGGCAGGGTCGCACTATGTAGCTCAGGCCGGCCTTGTGCTCGAGTTGTAGCCCAAGTCAGCCTCGAACTCACAACACTCCTCCTACCTCAGCCTACCAAGTGCTGGGATTAAAGGTGTGAGCCACCACACCTGCCTCTATTGTTTTTTTAAATTAAGATCTTCCTGACAAGGTGCAATGTTTGCACCATTATTGCCTCTGATTGATGGGCTTTGAAATTTTGTTGTTTTTTTCTTCTCCTTCTTTTTCTGTCTTTTTATCTTTGAATAAAATGGATTTCAATGAAATAATTAATTAATTAATTAAGATCTTCTTAACTGTTGGTGTGACAAGTGATTTTGAGTTGAAACCTAGGCGTTCTTGTCTTATGTTCTGACACCTGGCTCTTCTTTAAACTTTTGGTTTTGTCGGTGCTTTCTCAGACTGGTCCAGCAGAAGGTGCTGAGCTCTTGCTACTGCGGGGGGAGGAGGCGGAACTCCAGGTCCCCTCCTGCCTCCTTAGACACCTAGGCTAAAGTCTCCTCATTGCTGCAAGGGACAGGTAGAAGTTCTGGCTCTAAGTCAGACCTTCATGAGTAGCTCCAGCCAGAAGAGGCAGTGTGCTTTGCTACTGCTCCCCCTGGGGCCCCCACTGGCATGGGGTCATGTGCAACCTACTCCCCAGTGGGCAGTGACAGAAGCCCTGAAAATGCCTCCTCTGTTGGTAGCCTGATCAGGAGGTGGCCGTGCCTGTATCCTGGAAGGGGACCATAATCCCAACCCCTCACACAGCCTCCTCTGACCCTGATCCAGCAGGATTTGGGGCACCTCCCACAGCCTCAGTGAGGTGGAATCTAACCTCTCTATTACAGGCAACTGAATTAGTTAGAAATATCATAGGCAGTCACACAGGGGTAGGCCCTCAAAGTAACCGTTACAGATGACCAGATGTCTTGTGACGCACCTCTTGCTGTGGGCCAGATCTCAAGACAGAAGGCAAAACAAATGCAACCACACTCTAAGTATAAGCATTAGAGATTAGGTATGGATCACTTTGAGAAGCCAGGAATTACCATCCCAACCCCCTACAGAAAGTCACTGATCCATAAGAATGCTCACTGACTACATAACTCGCTTCCCCATTTGTCCTTGATTTGGTCAATTTTACCTAGACAATTAATCTTATTGGTTGACCACTGTTCTGTCCCACCTCAAACCCATCTGCCTTGTGAGTTCCCAGTTTTCCCCATCATGGTTTTATTCTATAAAAGTCATTAGAAAAGACAGAGTCTTTGGCAACCCACTTGGGACCCCTTCTGTCTCTGTCCCAGACAGAAGCTTTCTTTTTTTCAATAAATACTTCTGTTCTTAACCTCCATTGTTCCTAAAATTCATTCTTTGATTTTAGAAAACACAAACTTGTACTGGACATTAAGTAAGTCAGGAGTTTCGTTCCCCTATATCATCTCCACTTGGTCTTTGCTGGACGGCGTGGGTGAACCATGATTTTTCCTGTGGTGAGAGGCTGGAGCACAGTGCTTCTGGTCTGAGTTCTCTCTCTTGCTAAACATGCACCTTTCCTGGTTCTCTGCTTACGAAGAGCAGGCTTTTTTTTTTGCATGCTCTTTGTCTCTGCCCATTAGCATTTCTTGGATGTCAGCAGCTTCAGTTCCAAACTGGGGCTACAAGGCCACACACACCCAGCCCTGAGAACCTACCACGTCATCTGGAGGGCCTGAGGTCCTAACAGGTTTGCCTTCTTCTTCCTCCTTTCCAGTCTTCTCTTTTTTTTTTTTTTTTTTTTTTTTGTGACACCAGGGATTGAACTCACAACCTCACGCCTGTCAGACAGGTGCTTAAGTCACTGAGCCAAACTTCCAGCCCTGGTTTTTTGAGGCAGGGTTGCACTGTGTAGCTCAGGCCAGCCTTGCACTCGCGTTGTAGCCCAAGCGGGCCTCGAACTCACAACACTCCTCCTGCATCAGCCTCCTGAGTGTTGGCATTAAAGGTGTGCACCACCACACCCAATCTCTCAGCCTTATTATTTGTTAGTTTGTTGAGTCAGGTTCTCACTAAATAGCCCACACTGAGCTCAGACTTGCAATCCTCCTAGCTCAGCCTCCTCAGTAGCTGGGTCTTACAGGTGTGAGCACCACAGTTTCAATTTCTTAAGTCTTAGCATATATATTCATATGTATGAATTATATTATGGCACATATGCACATATGCATGAATGATATTACAATAGCAACAGAAACACCAAATGACACCCTGGATTTGGAGGCAGATTGATTTAACATGGGCGCACACCGACAGGGAATCAGTTGTCCCTCAAAATGTCAGGCCTTGGGCCAGAGATATAGCTCAATAGCACAAGCACCTGCCTGGCAAGCTCAAGGTCCCGAGTTTGATTCCCAGTATCAAAAAAAAAAAAAAAAAAAAAAAAGTCAGGCATCAAAGACCCAGGGAGAGTTTTTATGGGGCTGCAAAAGAGGGGGTACAAAGGTAGAGCTTTTTTTTTTTTTTTGAGATAGGTTTTCACTATGCAGTTTAGGTTGGACTTGAGCTCACTTTGTAGCCCAGGCTGGCCCCAAACTCACAGCAATCCAACTGCTTCAGCCTCCCAATTGCTGGGATTACAGGTGTGAACCACCATGCCTGGTCTTTGATTGGTTCTTACAGTAGCATCACAGTGACCAGCTATGCATCACAGTGACCCCACCTTTTTTTTTCTTTCTTTCTTTCCGACTTTTTGAGACAGGGTTTCATTACACAGTTCAGGCTGGTCTTGAACTCACTTTGTAGCCCAGGCTGGTCTCCAATTCACAGTAATCCTCCTGCTTCAGCCTCCTGAGTGCTGGGATTACAGGTGTGTGCCACCATGCCCAGCGTTTGTGACCAGCCCTTTCTAAGAGACAGAAGCAACTGGAACTGGAACAGGAACTGTCACCTAAGCAACTGAAGTAGACTGGCTGGCAGGGGCATTTTCTGCTACAGTATGAAATCATCACTGCCATCAAGGTAATGAACATAGATATGTTTTAGCTATGTTTTCAGCTACACTGGTCTCCCCTTGCCATTCGTCCAACACAAGTCGACTCCCAACTCAGGGTCTGTGTACCTGCTGGTCCTCTGCCAAGAAAGCTCATGTCCAGGCTATAAGCCTTTCCAGAATAGCAGTGTCCCTAACCTGGCACTTTATAGCTCTAGCCTACCTGTTTTGCTTTTCTTCCTGACACATCATCCAAGACTGGTACTTTTTGTTCCTTGACTTTTCCTTTAAGATAGGGTTTTGTTTTGTTTACCTTTCCTGTTGTCCCCAGCACTTAGAACAGTACCTGCAAGTTTTCCTAGCAAGTCAAGTTCATCAATGATTCTCTTCCACAAGTGCACCACCACGCCCAGCTCCATCCATTTTTTAAATCCATTTTCTTTGTATCAACCTGGTGTAGTTTCATTTGTTCATAACAGAAGCCAAAGTGATACGTGACTTTTGTATAAAAGATGTTCGTTTCATTCAGTGGGGCACATGCCTCTACTTGGGAAGATGAGGCAGGTGGATCACAAGTTGAAACTCAGCCTAGGCAACTTGACCCTTTCGCAAAATAAAAAATGAAAAGGGCTGGGATGGAGCTCAGTGGTAGATAGGTAGTGCAATGCAGCTATTTGTCAGGGACATCAGCTCCTTCTGTGTTGCTAACACCATCCTTAGTTGCTAAGTCACGGCCAAAGACGATTCCTTAGGTTCCAAGTGCTGTATCCACATTCTGCTCAGCAGGACAGAGAAGGGCAGAGAAAAGGCATGTCCCCTCTGCCACGGGACCTCACTACCTTCAGACTATGGGAAATGAGTTCTTCATTGCAGATGGCTACGAATCCAGATAAAAATAGCAGGTCCTATAGTTTGGGGTGGCCAGTTTGCCTGCCTCTCTGGACTCAATTGTTTCTGTGCTTGTTGCCTTTGACATGCTTCCTCCTACCAACAGAGGCCTGAGGGAATGAAAAAGGGGAAATAAAGCATTTAAATATAGAGGTAAAATTCTGTCTAGCTTTTCAACTTTTTTGTTTTGTTCTGATGAAATCCAGGGCGTTACCCATGCTAGGCAAGCATTCTATCACGGAGCTACATTTCCAGCCACCTTTCACTCCTTTATTCTTGAACAAGCGACCCCAAAAGCATTAGCTTATAATACACAGACACGGGAAATGGGAAAGGATCAGGAGGCCAGTTTCACTCTGAAATTGTGGCTTCACTTGTTACACTCAAAGTGTTGTCTTCAAATATAGGATATACATCAGCTTAATTGGCAGCCAGGGAAAGATAATTACATAAAAAGAGCAAATAGGCAAAATTGGACCCTTGCTCTAATGTGTAATCCAAATCACCAATGACAGACAGATGGAACCTGTGTGCTGCCTATTGATACGCTATCCTGGGACACAACGTGGGTGGCACAGCCTAAACATAATCATAAGAAATACCAAGCAAACCCAGACTGAGGAAGATCCAATTAAGCAGAAGGGGAAGGGGACTGTTTCATTCCTCATGCAGCCCAGAACCGAGGGGACTAGCATTCTGATAGAACATTCAAGTTCAGCAGTGGAAATGACAGCCTGGATTTTAAATACACTCACAGTGGCGTCCATCTGCCCACAGAGAAGGAAACAAGTATGCAATCCCAAATTGATATTAACTAGCGAGGCATGGAGGCACATGCCTGTAATCCCAGCACTCTGGAAGCTGAGGTGGTAGGATTGCTCTGAATTTGAGGCCAGCCTGCGCTATATAGTTGAGTTCAAGGCCAGCCTGAATTAGAGTTAAGCCCCAGTCTTGAAAAATCTAAGAATAAATAAAATAATGTTTTAATATGCAAATTTCTCTAAGGAGGTTGAAGCAGAAGTTTGAGGTCAGCCTGTGCTACATGGTGAGTTCATATACAGCCTGAACTGAGACTGTTGCAAATTTTTAAAAAATTTCTAGGCCTTACTTCTGATTCATTGAATGAAAATCTGCTCTTTATTTTGAACTGTCCAATGACTCTGACTGCACCAGCCGCTACGTTGCCAGTTTGGGTCACGTTCAGTATAACATCAATGCAGTCTCAGTTGGCAGGGGTGTTATTTTCCTGGTGCTGGAGATTAAACCTAGAGGCTCGTGCTTGCTTGGCAAGTGCTTTACTACCAAGCTATATCCCCAGTCCTACTTTTGAGACAGGTCTCTATGCAGCCCAGGCTGGCCTCAAACTCTCAGCAATCTACCACCTCAGCCTCCAGAGTGCTGAAATGACAGACATGCGCCCCTACAACTGGCTCCCAGCACTTTTTTGAGGCAGGGTCTCATTAAATTGCCCAAGTTGGCCTCAAACATGCAATTCTTCTGCCTCAGTTTCCAACTGGCTGGGATTACAGGTGTGTACCACTGCACCTGGCTTATTTTTAATGATTCAAAACATGATACAAGCTTTTCTCACCCTATCCCTGTCCCCTGGCCATCCACCCATCCTGTGAGCAATGTGTTATCAGCTGCTTATCTGTCCACAAGAGCCCTTCTTCCTGCACACAGGCAAATATGGGCATTTCCTTTAAAGGCATAACAGTAATGAGAAATTGTTGTGTGAAGAAACCAAAATACAGAGCAACGTCTATAGGAAATCTCTTTGTATCAGTACACAGAGCTTCCTACTGTGCTTGTTTGCTTATGTGTGTATTAGGGGGGGATTAAAATAGGGTCTCACTCTGTAGTTTAGGCTGGTCTTCCACTCACTATGAAATCCAGGCTGGTCTTCACTGCAGGTGATTCCCCTGCCTCAACCTCCCCAGTGCTGGGATCATAGGTATGTGCCACCACTCACAGCCCTGTTTTCTTTTTGCGGCACCGGGGATTGAACTCAACCTCGCACCTGCCAGGGCAGGCGCTTAAGCTGCTGTGCCAAACTCCCGGCCCTAGTTTTTTGAGGCAGGGTCGCACTATGTAGCTCAGGCCGGTCTTGTGCTTGCGTTGTAGCCCAAGCCAGCCTCGAACTCACAATGCTTCTCCTATCTCAGCCTCCCGAGTGCTGGGATTAAAGGCGTGCACCACCACGCCCGGCTAGCCCTACTGTTTTAACATGTATGGTATTAGCAACTTTGCAGACAAATCATTTCCAATCTTGCTACAATACATCAATCTTTTCATACCTACATGAAAAATTCTAAGACACGGAAATGGTAGGTCACAGGATACAGTATAGGTATTGTAATTTTGATACATATTGCCAGAGATTATAACAAGTTTTGGTCCCACTTCCAATGTGAAAAAAAATACAAGTTTTACTGCACTGAATAAGAGTAGTGCTAATGGCTTATTTTCTAGGGGCTTCCCTGAAAATATTACTTTTATAGTCCAGTGATATAACAAATAGCATTCTAACGACAGCTTCTGGAGCTAGGGATGTAGCCAAGCGATGAGCAATTGCCTGTCATATGTGAGGTCCTGGGTTCAATCCCTACCACTACCAAAAATATAAAGAAAGGAAACAAATCAAGGCATCTCCTGAACCATGGTGATCTACATAGTTGTGTGAATCCTACAGAAGGTT
>RJWM01051860.1:0-10313 GCA_004363535.1 Dasyprocta punctata
CCAAGTGCCCATCAATCAAAGAATGGATAAAAAAGATGTGGTATTTTTATACAATGGAGTACTACTCAGCTATTAAGAAAGATTGCATTGAGACTTTTGTAAGTAAATGGTCACGACTTGAGACCATACTCATAAGTGAGATAAATCAAACCCACATGTGTAAATACCGTATTGTCTCCCTAGTGTAAGAAACAGAAAAAGTATATATGATCCAAAATGTATAATAAATACTATGTAAGGATAAAAAGCAGCTCGAAGAGCAAAAGTAATTGGGAAAGGTAAAGGTGGAAAGAGAAAAGGGAAAAGGAAAAGATATAAATCTGTATATATGTATATGTAAGATAACTAAAATGAACACACTGCTGAATGTATTCGTTATTGAGAAAGAACAATTAATACTCATATGATTGGATCAGTTTTACATGTCTATATCTGTTAATGTAAGTAATCATTTTGAAGATAACAATACACAGTATTGTAACCATTGTCAAGTTTCTATCATCCTGTTTTGTAAACCTGCAATGTTACTGTTGTGCATTTACTCTAGTTGTTTGTTTGTCTCTTTTGCTTGTTGTCTTTGTTATACATGTCTTTTTCTTTCTTTCTTTTTCACTTAAATAAAAAAATAAAAAAATTTAAAAAGTAGAAAATAAGATTAGCAATAGTAAGCTTTAGTGAGGATGTAGTTAAATTAGGATATTCATATTTATTGAAAATGTGAAATGATGCATTATTCAAAATATCTTCAAACATGAGATAAACTGAGTATCTTCAACAGCCATTGGATAGATAAAATGTGGTGGATTCAGACAGTAAAATACTGTTTAGCAACAAAAAGTACAAGATACTGAGACACGCTTCAACATGGATGAAGTAAAATCTACACTAAATGAAAGGAATTAGAGACAAAAGACTACATGGTGCTTTTGTTTTTTCATTAGGTTTCAATATGTAGTTTTTACTAAAGTTATATACGAGCACAGTTTAATAGTTCAACATTCTAAAAAGTTTGCTATAATAAAGAGAGTTCCATAGCTCTTATCCCTGTAACTCATATTTCAAAAGAGAAAAATTTTCAATGGGTTCAGGAAATATTTTTTCTGGCACTGAATATCAAACCAAATGTGCTAGGCAAGTGCTTTATCACTGAGCTACATCTCCAGCCCTTCAACCTGTCCCCTCAGTGTCTGCTTGTACATCTTAATAGTGTGCATTATTACTGCTTGTTGATTTTGCCATTTTAGGCATTATTTATTCACTTCTCCATATTTTATGCTTCATTGTATATGAAGTGGCTGGGGAAGGTAAGTTTATAGACAAAAAGCAGATCAAATTTGCCTGAGGCCAGAAATCCAAGTGGGGATAGATGGCAAACAACTAAAGACAATTCTTTGAGGTGATAGATCAGGTCTAATATTGGTGACAATTGTACAGCTTTATTAAGTTACTAGAAACATTTGTAAGGAGTGTGTTTGGCTGTTTGAGAATTATTCGTCACTAAAGCTATAAGAAAAATAGAGCAGAAAGTGACAAAAATAAACAAATAACATATATTAGAAGGAGATAGATGTTTCGGTTTAAAAAAAAAAAAGGAAAGGAACAGAATGTGGAAGACAGAGATCATTGGGTTGGGGTGAGAAAATTGCAGGGTTAATTCCTGTCACAGACCAGTGAGTGAGTGGAGTTAGTATCTGAAGCAGGAGCTTCCAGCCCAGGGACAGAGCATGAGCAGAGTCCCCAGGCGGGAGAATTGGCCCCAGCTTGAGCAGCAGTGAAGAAGTCTGCAAAGCCAGAGGAAGGAAGCCCTTAAACCAGCCCAGCACTTTTGGGGCAGGGAGACAATGGAGAAGTTTATCACTCACTGTAGTTTGACAGAGGAGTGATATCACCCAACACACATTCTAAAAATATGACCTTGAAAGGACATGGTGGCACATGCCTGTAAACTCAGCTACTCAGGAGGGAAGATCACAAGTTTTAGGCGAACCTGGGCAACTTAGTGGGACCCTGTCTCAAAAACAAAACAAAACAAGACAAAGCAAAACAAAACAAAACAAATCACTAAAAATCACTAGGGATGTAGCCCAGCAATCCCTGGGTCCTGTCCCCTATACTTCAAAAACTATACTCAAAAAATTTAATAAGTTAAAGTATGACTCTAGATGCCTGGTTGAGAACAGAGATGAAGAGTCAAAGGACAGAGAAGAAAATTTTGATTATGCTAGCAATAAATTAGAATGACTTGAACCAAGAAGATAAAGCAAAGTTGTTGGAAGTGGTGAAATTTCACATACAGTACCAGTAAGGATTTTCGCATCGATTTTTTTGCCTTAAAGGTTAATTCATACTTTCATAAAAATTAGAAAAGAATACAACAAAATGTGAACAGCATTTCTCTATCTAGTGAAGTAATGGGTAACTATGTGCTTCCATGATTACTAAATTGCTAACCATATGAATGTACTTTTATAAGGCAAAAAAAAAAAAAAACCCACAAAAAAAACCCTACCTTCTAGCTCAACAAAAGATCATGATACTACTTTGTTTTTTTTTTCAAATTTGCCAACACTAACATGATGTCAAATATAAAATAAAAAGGGATAAGTGAGAAAGCTAGCGATGTGCAGTGCAGTAAAACAAAAACCTAGGTATTTCCTGAATACAAAGTGAATTCATTTTTCAATGAACAGGTGATAATGTTATTAAATAAATTTCCAGACATTATAAGAACTTAATATGCTTCATGTCACATTACAGAACATTATGAAATAACAAGTAATACAAGAAAATACTAAAAATGTTATGTTAATTTTATATGAAACAAATAGGAAGTTAAGTTGCACTAATATCTAGCATAAACATTTACTAACATTTACTTTTAAACTTACTAGTACGCACTACAAAAACGAATGAATTATCCTTAAATAAATTAACTGTAAGACATGCATAGTACATAGCATCCTGAGGCATATTGGAAATCCTCAATTCATTCATTTACTTTCAATACACTTTCATATAGTAGAGTTCATATTGTGCCCCAGCAAGTAGATTTAAAAATCTTTGTGTTCTAATCTAAATGATACTCTTAAAAACCAGACAGTAACTGAAACATGTCTATCAAGCCACTTGAGATTTGAAGATTGCAGAGCCCAGTCAGAAAAAAGTGGCAGAGTAGCACATCTGCTTACACAAGGTTATCATCAGCTGCATATAACTGCTCTCTAATAAAGCACTCCAAATCAGATATATGAAATGACATCAAGAATCAATAAGTGGGATCCTATCAAATTAAAAAGCTTCAGCACAGCAAAGCAAATAACCTACAGGTTCAAGAGACAGCCTGCAGAATGATAAAACTTTGTGCCTTTGTGCCAAATATTCCTTGGACAGAGAACTAATATCTAGAGTATATAAACACCCAAAAAAATTAATCCCCCAAAATAAAAGACCCAGTCAAATTATGGGCAACTGCAATGAATAGACAATTCTCAAAAAAAAAAAAAAAAAAAAAAAAAAAAAAAAAAAAAAAAAAAAAAAAAAAAAAAAAAAAAAAAAAAAGAAGTAGAAATGGCCAATAAATACATGAGAAAACATTTGATATCTCTGACCATTAGAGTGTTGCAAATTAAAACAATACTGAGATTCCATCTCACTCCAGAAGGAAAGGCTATTATCAAGAAATCAACTCAACAAACCCTGGAGAGGCCGCAGGGAGAAAGGAATGCTTCTACACTGTTGGTGGGAATGTAAATTAGTACAAACACTACGGAAATCAGTATGGAGATTCCTCAAAAAACTGAAACTAGAAATTTTATTTGATTCAGGTATTTCTCTCTCCTAGGTATCTTTTCAAAAGTGTTAAAGATATCATGTTACAATGATATACATATACTCATTTTTATAGCAGCACAATTCATAATATCTAATTCTTGAAAGTGGTTTATATCAACACTTGAATCAACAAATGAATGGATAGAGAAAATGTTCTTCAACAAATGAATGGTTAAAGAAAATGTGGTATTTATATACAGTGGAGGATGAAACCTATGAAAGAGGTAACTTTGAGTCATTTGTAGGAAAATGAATGCATCTTGAAGCCCAGTATTAACTGAACTAAATCAGACATACAAGCTGAAATATCACATGGTTTCTCCTATATGAGAAACCCAAACTATAAGTAAAAAGAAAAAATAATAGGAACTAGGGAGAAGGATGTTTTGCAAAAAGGAGAGAGACCAAGAGAAGGAAAGAAGGGCAAGTTGGGAAGGGGAAGGGAAGAAAAAAAGAACAGATGTATTATGTCCATGTACCCACTTCCCATGAGGAATGTAATCATTATATACTGCAAACATGCACCAATAAAAAACAAGAAAAGGGCAAAAAGTATTTCACACATCAGTTGACAACTACAAATACTGAGAACCCTACCCTGTGTGTAGATTATATATGGTGTTTATTGGAATTCTATACATATCTTTCATAGCTGCCATTCTAAACAAGTACTGAAATGAATTAAAGCCATTTGAATTGCAACCATTTTCATATTACATGGTGTTTAATCAACATTTTCAGGCAAATATGTAAAATTGCCAATTATTTCAGCAACATTGCTTTCACTAAAATACATCGGCAGCTAGTGCATTATACTAAATTCATAGCTTTTGTGAATAAAAAATCGGTTTTCACCATGAAAAATATAATTGTTTAAAATAGTAATAATATTTCATTCTTATAATTTTTATTATGTATGCTTTAGAATGATATAAATATCAGCAGAAAAATATATATGAAGAATGCGTCTCTTTTTTCAATTGATGACATTTTTGATCAATAAATTCCTGATCACATACAGAAGATTTCATTCATGAATTTCAGTTCCTCTGTGGCCAATATTGGCTTTTCAGTTGTCTTCTTAAAATTTTCTTTTGGATGAATAATAGCTTCTTACATTTAACATGTCTAAAACAAAACTTTTGCCATCCTCACTAAATTCCATCTTCCCTGGCTTCTACCACTCTCAAATATTTGAACATTTCCCTACCAGTTCAGACCAAAATTCCTGGGTTTAACTTTTGGTCTTTTCAGTTCTCACACTCGTATTAAATCCATTAGCAAGTCATGGCCTTTTTACCTCCAAAGTATGTCCCAAGCCTGCCCATTTCTCTTAAACCTAAATCAAGGCTCCATCATCTCTTCTGGATCATTGCAAGTCTCCTATTGTCACCCTCACTCCACGTTTGTTCTCTGTAAAGCAGCCTGCAATCCTTCTACAAAGATAATCAACTCCTGGCAATTACCTGCTCGAACTGGTCATCAGCATTTGTTTCTTATAAACTCCAAACTCTTTGAAAAGCTGTCACCCTCTCCTTAACTCTCTTCTTACAAGCCTCTCCTCTCTGCTTTCTATGCTCTGGAACCAGGGATATTTTTTTTTTCTTTTACTGAAACAGGCTACACTCCTTTTGGTCTGCAGATTTTTGCCACATTTGTACACTTTGAAACATTCTCTTTCCAGAATGTTATCTAGCTATCTCTTGTCAATATTGGGCCTCTGCTCTGAAATCAGTCTTCCTTCATTTTTCAAGATCCACCCGTTTCCTCAGCTTCACTGTATATCATATTTTGTGTCACTGTGGCCATCAAAGCCTATGAAGTGTTCCCCTGCTCATGTCCAGCCTTCTTCCCCAATACCTTGCCTTTCAGTAGTTCTTCAGTCCCATTAGTCATCACCTTGCTTCTTAATCACGTGAAACCTTCTTGGGACAGTTAAATTGGATTGTCAACATCACTGACTTGAGAGATGCCCAAGGGGATCAGTAGAACTCACTTCAGAGTACTGTATGGGGCCGGAAGCCAGGCAAGACCATGGGGTCTATATGTGGTTCCTTTTCCCTTTCTCTCTGGAGCTGTTCCCCTTCTCTGTTTCCCAGCTACCATGATCTAGCAGCTTTGTTCCTCCAGGCCCTTCCACAGTGATGTTTCTACCTTTGATCCAACCATGTACTAAACTCCCTGAAACTATGAGCTAAATTAAACCTCTTCTCCTTTAAATTGTAGGTATCTAGTATGGTGTCCCAATGGTGGGAAAACTGACCAAAATAATGCTCTTAAAATGTTTGTTACTTACTCTGTCCTCAGCAAGAATGTTCTTCCAGATGTTTAAACACTACTGTCTTCAGTCTACTCAGGCCTCTGCTAACTTTCATGTCATCAGAGATAATCATAATCAAGAAAAGAGGATGTGATTTGCAAGTAGAAATTTCAGCACTTGCGAATGTGTGTGAGGAAACTGAAAGACTAAAGAATGAATCCTGGTCATTGTATCAAAAGATCATTTCTTTCCTCTGCTTTGTTTTGCTTTCTGCTGGTATGCTTGCGTATACTTTAATCTATCCTTTGTATGTCATGTGTTCTGTTCACTGGAACATAGGCTCTAAGACTAGGGAAGCCTTGCATTTTTCCCCAACATGTCTCTGGCTCCTTGAACAGGGCCCGATAACGTGTCATAGGAATTCACGTAAGCTAGCCTATGCTGAGGCTTGCTCAGCATTTCACTGTGAAAAGTTCTTATATGACCATCCTGATGTGACCATTACATTTGCTTTTTATATCGACTTTTTAAACCTGATTTCTAAAACTCAGATGTGTGTGTATGCTTCAAATGTTGATACAGTCATCCAAATGCTCCCTAGAAAGGCTAGAAGAGTTTATACACCCATCAACAGTGACTAGTTTCTACCCACTCCTGCCTACACTGGGTTCTGTAAATTGTTTTTATATTTTTGACTGGGAGAAAACCAAAAGATAGAGGGAGGGCTAAAGGAAGAGAAAGGCAGGGAAAGTAAGAATTAAGGTGTGCTATGTACATACCCTATGCTGAATGCAATCATCATGTACTGCAAACACAAACTGATAAAAATAAATTTGTAAAAATTAATTTGAAAAGTAAATAATGATTTATTTTTTACATGCAATTTGTTCATAGATTTGAAGATCATTTTATATTGTTATGGCATGTAAACCTGAATATTTTTTCCATTTTAAAATTTCACATTCAATTTTGCTTAATGTAATTACAAAGTCAAAATTTTCACATTCTATGTGCTATACAGACTGAATATTTTGTAGTTTATCTTTTTTTTCAAGCTTATATATTTGGAATCTTTGTAAAAAATCATTTTTCTTCATAAATTTAATTTTTTCACTTTTTAAGTTCCTAGTTTATTATTCTATATAGTTTTTAGTGTTTTTCTAGTAAATATTTTAAATTTTACTATTTTTATCTGTATTCAATTTATCTTACTTTACAATGCAGTGGGAAAGAATTCAAATTGGTTTCATTCTTTTCTGAAATGGTTGCTTATTTTTCCTTATTACATGCCAACATGCGAGTAATACCAACTACAGTTATGATTTACTGGAAGATTATTATGTGCCAGTTATTTACTAATACTTTATATGCCATAGCTAGATTGGTCTTTACACCAAGTTTGGCATTACTCTGATGCACTTTTCAACAAAAAACAAAGCAAATGCTGAATGTTTTAATTTGACCACAAAACCATTTCTCATTTGTACCTTATGCAGGAAGCAGTGTCTTGATTTTATAACCTAAAGTTCTACCTTTTGCATCAGTAGGGCCAATTTACTGTCCTAAAATTGTGAGTACTTTAAGCAAAATGCTAATGAGAATAGCATGCAACTCACCCATGTAGTTGCTGATTGGAAGTATTTGTTTCGGTACCTCAGAACTCACATGAGTTGGTGTTAAATGTTTTCAATTTCCCTCAAGCTTCAAAGTAAGACATGGCTCACAGCATAAAGCAAAGGGAAACTTAATTCCAAAGAGACACTGTAATGCATCCTATTATTCTCTCAAAAACACAATGAAATGAATTAAAAGTGAAGCATAGCTAAATAAAATCCTGTATGATCAACCAATAAAATAGCCACTGAATGCGAAAGAAATTACAATGAGAACTGAGTAACAAAAAAAGCTAAATGACAAAATTTATGAGGAATAGTGCCAAAAGTTTTTATGAAAGTGTTTAATTTTAAAACATGTATGAAGAAGCAAAATAAAGTTTTAAAAATGACTACAGAGTCAACAGGGGTACCTAGAAAAGGAGTAAGAGAAAAAATAGAGAAACAAAAAGTAAATATTAAGCCAACAGTCAATGAAAGAAGCAAAGCAATATGATACAAAATGCTAATAAACGAAAACTGTTTTTTCTCTCAAAAAATTCATTATTCAGTGACACTTATAAGAGAATTTGATCTACTTTTAAGGAAGAACTCAAGATCAGTTTTTAGAAAATTACCTCAAAAAGCAGAAAACAACAAAATGTAGCTCATTTCAGTAAACTAATATTGTCTTAGATTTAAAACAGATATGTCTATTGATTTATTTTTATTATGATTAAGCACAAAAATATTAAATATAATTGCAAACACCTGTATTATATTCCAAGAATACATGTAAAATATTACACTTAAAAGCATTACACTTAGGGAAGGAATTTTAGATGATTTTCCTTATGCTTACGAATAATACATGATTTCCACTATTGTTTAACTTAGCACTGGAAGCATTGGCCTATAGTACAGAGGTAAGAAAAATACCAAAATTCATATTAATGAACAAAACCCTTGAAATTTCTAATGATATCAATATCTACTTAAGAAAACCAATAAAACAACTAGTAGGATTCATCAAATAGTTAATTTACAAATAATGCTGACAATAATTTATTGCATTTCTCTACTTGAGTGCCAATCAATGAGAAAACAAATATGCTACCAGATAAGTACAATAACATGCATATTTGTATGTGTTTACATTCTACGAACGGATATATATAAGGTCACTCCAGTGATACTTTCAGAACTGTAGCAAATATTCTAGAAGATGTTTAGTTTTTTAAAAAAAATAAAAAAACTACACTTCTGAGTGGCAAGATTTTACTATTTAAAGGACTGAAGTCATAATTCAAATCATTTTTACATTAGAAACTTCTTTATTCTAAAATGAACGTATTTAACAATGAATTACTGAGAATTTTTAGTGTCTGAATGAAATTAGCGGTCCCCCATCCTAACCTTAGCTAATATTGTACTGGTAACTCTAATCAGTGTTTTGACAGAAGAAAAAAACTACAACCATTAGGAAAAAAGAAACAAAATCTATCATTATTCACAGACAATCTGAATGTGTATTATAAAAGGTAATTGAAAGATATATCCTTAACATACAATAAATACAACAGAGAAAATGAAAAGTAGTGATGCCATTACTAATGGCATAAAAAGAAGTAACAATAAATCCAAAAAAAGTACAAGATTTTACAAAAATTCTAAAACGATATCCACAGAAATGGAAAAAAAAATAAACTACTTATACAACTAGAGAGCTATACCCAGTTCACGGATCAGAAGACTTAATTTAAAATGATGTTAATTTTCTTCAAACCAGTGCACTGCTAATTAGAATTCCAGGAGGAGTGCTGTGGAAATTGATAAGTTAATTCTGAAATGTGTATGAAAATTCAAAGAGCTAAATTTGAAGAAGAATAATGCATTGGAGAGCTTACTTTACAGTAGTAGTTCTCAAATTTGGCTGCATTTTAAACTCATCTGGGAGATTTTTAGAAAGCTGATGATGACACCTTACTTTTTACAAAATTAGAACTTTATCCTTTAAGGAGATATACAGGCATCTGTATTTTACAAATATCTCAGGTGTTTCAAATATGCAATCAAGTTCGAGACCCAAGATGTGTTGCATATTATTATATAAAACATAGTACAAATTAAATGTTACATATCGTTGCAAATTAGCATTATTAAGGCAGAAAGGATTTTCTGTAAAGATAGCAATTAAGCTCGTGCAGTGGCGCACACCTGTAACCCCAGCTACTGGGAGGCTGATGCAGGAGGATGGCAAGTTTGAAGTCAGCCTGAGTAACTTAGTCAGATGCTGTCTCAAAATAAAATTTAAAAAGGGTTGTGCTGAAGCACTTACCTAGCATGTACAAGGCCTCTTAGTGTCATCCCTAATACAACAATAATAGTAACACCAACAACAAATAGGAATTGGATGACTGGAACACAGAAGCTGTCAAAAGAGACCCAGAAATGTATATGCACTGTTTCTGACTAAGGTAACACAACAGAGCACTAGAAAAAGACAACTTTGCTAAGTTATTGGATCAGTGGACTCTACGTAAGAAAGAAAATAAATCTTGGGCCACTGTTTCAAGTCAAATTAAAAAGAAAAAAATCAATTCCAGGTAGATTGCAGATCTGAAGGTAAG
>RJWM01051861.1:0-10296 GCA_004363535.1 Dasyprocta punctata
CTAGCAGATCTTTTATTATGGTTTTCATTTCTTCCTTTAGTTCAGTCAGCATTTCTGCTCTAATCTCTTTTATAGCCTCTTGAAGTTGTTTCTTTACTTCTGTTTCCATCACCTTAGAAACTTCAGTTGTGGGACTCCTGATCTCCTCTGTGTTTGCGTCTCCTGGATTTGCTCTGCTTGAACTGGAGGCCAGAGACCACACCTGCTTTTTTGTCTTGGCATTTTCCTTCATTTCCCTGGGCAAATTGGTACTGGGTACCCAGGCGCTCCCTGCATTGGCAGTAAGCTCTCTGAAGTGAGACTGGTTCCTCCAGCCGGGCCGACTAAATATCTGATAGTTGCCACTGGGGGATCTGTTACAGTGCTATCCACTGCCTTTCCCCAGCCTGCTTTGGCACCACAATGGCTGGTGTGGTGCATGTAGGGGCCGGCCGCCACTTGTGAACCTGGGCTGGTGAACCGGTCACCCACGGACTCCACAACACCCCTGGAGCATGTGCAGAGACGCCATCTTCAGACCAAGCCTGTCACCTCCACGGACCCTCTGAGGTGGCCCCCAGCATTCGCGCAGGGACAGGACTCAGCCTGAGTGACCTCTGCGGGTCCACACCCAGCCAGGAGTTCCCAGCCCAACTCCAAGATGTCTCCCCACCTATCTCTCCCTCACGTGGGAGGGTGAGAAACTCTACTCACAATTCTCCAGGTCGGCTCCCCCTGTTCACTGTCACTCTCCTCTGATGCCGCCTCATTGGGCTGATGGCTCCAGGTTAGCAGCCGCTGTGCTCTCAGCTCTCAGACTGCGCATCCTCAGGTTCCAGTAACACCTTTCACAGAGAGGGTCAGGCTCCAGGCAGAGGCACCACCAGCCACTGCTCTCCCCATCTAAGTGTCTCTTTCCACTCTTTCTATGGGCTTCAATTCTCACTTTAGATTCTTCTTGGGTCCAGATGACCTGGCTCCTTTCTTTTTATCCTCCCCACATTGCTATATTCCAGCATCTGGATGGTATCTTTTAGAGAGGCCATTTACCTTGCTGTTTACAGCTCCTCCATTTTGGGGGGAGTCTGATTCAGGTTTCTTATCAGTTGAATTTAGAGTACTTTATCCTGCATTAGCAATATGGTTTCAAGTAAGCACAAATCCACTTAACACTGAATACAGAAGGCAGAAAAGAAATTCAGGTGGAGACACAACACTGTGAGAGTAGTGAAGTACATGTATGATAGCTGAATTTGAAGACTGAGTTATGAGACTAAAAGTGAAATAATGTGGTTAGATGCTAAAAACTGGAAATACTAAGAAATGAATTCTCCCCTTGAGCTCCAATAAAGGAAAAGAAGGAAGCACAGTCCTGGCCTCACCTTGATTTTAGAGAAGTGAGACCCATGTCAATTTCAATGTACGTTGGTGAAAGATAATACATGTGTGTTGTTTAAAATCATTAATTTCATGGTTCTTTTAGTAGCAATAGAGAACTCATATAGCTAACATCCTGAATATGTGTTACAAAGCCAGGTCTAAATGGTCTTATTGACACATATCAGTTTCCTTAAGCTTCCATGAAAACTTCCACCACCTTGGGCTGCTTAAATAACCATTCTGAAGGCTAAAAGAGGCTGAGATCAAGGTGTTGAAAGTGTTGGTTTCTCCTGAGCATTATGAGAGTCTATTGTATGTTTCTGGTCTAATTTTTGTGGTTTAATGAAAGTACTCATAGTAGTTCCTTGATTTGCATATGAATTACCACAATCCCTGCCTCATCCTTCCACACCCCTCTTTGTGTGTCTGTGTCCAAATAGCCCCTCCTTTTTGGGTACAGAACACAAGTAATATTAACTTGAGGCCATGATTATTACTTCATTTAAATGCACTCGTTTAAGTTTGTAGGATGCTATCTCTTAATAAGATTGTATTCTGAACTATTAGGAATTTGTATTCTAACACATCATATCCTTGGAGGCCATAATTCAACTCAGAAAAATATCATATCCCAAGTCATAAAAAGTTTCACATGTTGAATAATTTCTTGATTCTCTGGTCTTATGCTACTCTAGGCTAATAAAGCCTATTCCCACTGCAAAATGTTTCCTTTGCTCAGGCCTATGCACATTAATTCAAGCTGAAACTTCCACATTTATATCCTTTTCTTTTTTTTTTCCTAGAGCAACATTGTTCTTTCCCAGTTGGAACTTCCTGGTGAGTCATTTAGAATTGGTTCAGGATTCAGGAGGCTGCTCCTGAGGACAGACATATCATAGTGTGACACAATCTGCCAATGTCACGGTAGTGTTGTCTGGGGAGAGGAAGGCTGTCCTCCCCTCTCAATAGAGAAGAATCTACTCGTGACAACCGAGAGGAGGCAAGGTGATTTATGGGATCATGTGTCTCATCTTTTCCACACAAAAAGTGCTTATTTTAGCCCTCAGATTCTACTCTTTCTCTGTCATAACACAACCTCCAACCACAGAGCCTGGTGGGCTTACACATTCAGTGATCTTTGCATCTCTATTACAGCATCCTGGACACAGTTTAAATCACAATCTCTGTTGAACAAAGAGTTGGCAACAATAGGCCTGGGCTCTGTACTGAGTATGTGTCCTAAAGATGTATTAGGCAGGATGTGTCTGTGGAGATGCTGACACTGGAGCCTCTCTGCAATCCCTGCATGTTTTCCATCCCTTGAGGTAAAAGAAGAAGCCAGCTAAATCTGCACCAAGTGGAACATACTACTGTGCAAATCTTACAATGAGAGTAACAAAGATTAACTGTTGTGTTTAATGGTGAACTGCTTCCATGGATTTAAACTTGAAATTTTCAGAACCTGAGAAAAAGTGGTGTATGCATGTCACTGTAGTTCATGTAGAATCCACAGCTTTCCATTTCTATAGAGAAATACAATTCTTTCATGATAAAAAAATCTCATATGTTTAATATACTAAAATACACACAAATAAAGTAATCTGAATATAATTCGTGAACTTATAAAAATCAATATAAGTCCCAAATAAAGAAAATGATTCATGTTTAAACTTTCTATATCGACAAAAGTACAAATAACACAGCAAAATAAAATCAGAGCACCTCAGTGACCATGTAATTGTAGATAGTGATGCTGGTGCATACTGACAAAACATAACATCCATCTCCTTAAAAATGTCTTTCATTCCAATATCTTATCTTTGCTCAATATTTTATTGTCCAGTTGTTTTGAATGCTCTCTAAAATCTATATTTATGTTTTGGTGTAACTTTCTGTAAGAAAATCATAATATACTATCACATGTTTCATTTTATATGTTCAAACATCCTATCAAAAGTGTTGGCAAACAATTCAGTTTGCAAACAGAAGCATTTGGCCAAATTTTGTTTCTGTTCATGAATTTCTCATCAAGTGATGAATATAACCACAGCCATCTTCCAAGCACCTGCACAAATGTGACCATCTTTCTCAGAATCCTGGAACAAATTAAGTTCATGAACTGAGCTGCTAACTTGTCTTTACCTCAATTTGGACCATTTATGTTATAAACAGAATAACTTCATTGTAATTGTTACGACTCAAGAGAAACCTTAATACTTCCCTAAAGTTTAAAGGTAGCAACTAAGAAATCAAATGAGTGTTTGAAATAAAATAATACAATAAGTGTAGCACAAGTGATAGTCTCTCTAATATCAAAAGACTGCTTTAGAAGGACAATACTTTTGTCATTATTATGCAAGGATCTACATACAGGCTTAGGAAGAATTTAAAGAATAATCAGAAGAGTTGAGAGGCAAATTACATAAACATGTGTAGGACTGTTTTTCTTTTTAGCTTTTTAGAATAAATAAGGGAGACGGATAGATAGATAGATAGATAGATAGATAGATAGATAGATAGACAGATAGATATCCTTAAAATAAATCCTTTACAAAAATAAATATATTAGTCCAGTGTTTTACCCTGAGTTAAGAACAACTAAATTAATGGTCTATGAAGAAATATGATGAGATAAAATATTGAATAAAGGAACCCACTTGAAAGAGTAATAATACTGGACTCTGGAGGTATGTTATGTGTATATACAGACAGGGAGCTGTTAGCACAGAAACATCAGAGGTCAGCATGAAGGTTAGATAAAACCCTAGATCAAAACAACAGGTTATACTAAGAAAGCAGAGCTGGAGACACACAAGAGAGCACAATACAGATGTCAGAGGATTCACATATAACTGATTACCTCCTGTTCTTTCTCTACATCAAAATAACTGAACATTAACTGGTGTATGTGTTCACAGTCCCTAGTCTCCTGGAGGAACAAACCATCATTCTTCAAGATAGTACTATATTCAATTCACTATAAGAAGTTAACATTCTTTATTGACATTTTTAAGATCAATACAAAAACTATGAAGAAAGGTTACCAACTTCCATTTTGTCTTAAATCTGAGATCATTTTCTTGCTCCACAATTTCTTCATGGCATTTTTCACTTCTGCATTCTTCAGTGTGCAAAGCAGAGGGTTGAGCAAAGGTGCCCCAATCATGTATACACAGCTATCACCTTGTCCATGGGGAAGGTGGTGGCAGGGCATGTGTAAATAAATATACAAGGTACAAAAGTCAGGATGACTATGATGGTGTGAGAGACACAGGTGGAGAGGGCTTTTCTCCTCCCTTCTGCTTGTGGTTCCTGAGAGAATGCAGGATGACTACATAGGAGAACATCAGCAGGATAAAGCTCACTAAACAAATGGCCCCACTATTGGACACCAGGAGCAGGTTGATCACATAGGTGTCTGTACAGGCAAGTTCCAACAGGGGCTCCAAGTCACAGAAATAGTGATCAATTACATTGGGACCACAGTAAGGCAGACAAAGCAAGAAAAATCTGAGCTGAAGAATGCACACAGGAACCCCCCCAGGCCATGGCTATCAACACTCCACAGACCGTGCGGCTCATGATGATAGTGTAGTGCAGGGGCTTACAGATGGCCACATAGCAGTCTACAGCCATGAGGATCAGGATGAAGATCTCCAGGCAACCAAAGTAATGGGCTGTAAAGACTTGGATTATGCACTCACTGAAAGAAATTTTGTTATTATTTGAAAGGGAGTCCACCATAACTCTAGAGGCTATGGAAGTAGAGAGGCAGGTGTCAGATAAGGATAAATAAAAAAGGACAAAGTACATTGGACTCCCAAGTGCCCGACTGGTCTTGATGGTAGCAGTAATCATCAAGCTACCCAGCAATGTTGCCAAGTAGAAAAACAAGAAAACTATAAACACTATCTTTCTCCTAACAGGGTCCTGTGTCAACCCAAGGAGAATGAACTCTGTCACATTATTATTCAGCTGCATGGTTTCATGAATCAGAAAAAAAAATGAAAGTTTTGAAATGATTTATATGCAAAAACAAAGGAATTAATTTGCCGTGTGCCACGTGATGTTATGGAATTTTTCAACCAAAAATAAGTGTTTATTACCAGAGACATTCCCATTGTGGTTTATTAAAAAGTAACTTCAACGTTTGTTCCTCAAGTGTTCATGACTATTTAATATGATAATTATCAGCCTAAAATAAAGTCAAAAACCCATTTTCCCATGGCATTCTCCAAATACAAGACCTTGTTAGCTTTGACAGGGGTAGTGATAGTCAACATCCTTGTCTTTTTTCTTATTTTAGAGGAAAGTTTTCATATTTTCTCCATTTACCATGATGGTGGCAGTTGGTTTATCATGCATGTCTTTGATCAGATTTAGATAATGACCTTCTATATCTATTTTCTATATATATATATTATACTTTATTGTAAATGGATGTTGGATTTTGTTAAAAGTTTTTTCTGTGTCTATTGAAATGACCATGTAACATTTTGGGGTTTTGTTAATGTGATAGATTTCATTTATTGATATGTGTACGTTGAACCATTCTTGCATGATGTCTACTTGGTCATGCTGTGTGATCTTCTTGATGATTTGTGTTCTGTTTGCCAGGATCATGTTGAAGAATTTTATGTCTATGTTCATTAAAGAGACTGGCCTGTAGCTCTCTATTTTGGTTAAATCCTCCCTTGGTTTTGTGGTCAGGGTAGAAATGACTTTTTTTTTTCTTTTTTTTTTTTAGCGGCACCAGGGATTCTCACAACTTCGCGCCTTCCTGACAGGCACGTAAGCCGCTGAGCCAAACTCCCGGCCCTTACTTTTTCATTTTCATTGAAGAGTTTGAAGAATATTGGTGTTGGACCCTTCCCTGAAGTTCTTATGGCATTCAGCAATGAGTCCTTGAAGTTTGGGCCATTCCTTAGTTGCTAGGATTTTTATTACTATGTCAGTTTCACTGCCTGTTACTGGATTACTCAGGGTTTTTAAGTCTTTTGGTTCAGTTTTGGTAATACAAGTCTTTAAAAAACTATTTCTTCTGATTCTTCCTATTTATTGATGTATAGATTTGTGACGTAGTTGCTAATAATCTTGTGGAATCTGGCACTATCCATTGTTCAGTGGTTTCATTTCTAATTATATGCATATGTCTCTTTCATTTCCTTTCTTTTGTTAGATTGGCTAAGGGTTTGTCTATTTTGGCTGCTCTTTCAAAGAACCAGCTCTCTAATTCACTGATTATTTGTGTTGATTTTTTGATCCCCATTTCACTGATTTCTGATCTGATACTTAAAATTGCCTTCCTTGTATTTACTTCACATTTAGGTTGTTTGTATTTTTTAGAAACTTTTATGCACTTTTATGTTATTTATTTGGGCTTGCTCTATTTTTTTTTTAATTAAAGCATTCACACTCACAAGCATATCTCTTCAGCCTTCTTGTATTTTGTCCCATAAAGAGAAGAGAATATGCATTCTTTCCAGCAGCATATAAAACTTTCTCTTTACAATAAAATTATAAAGGTAGAACTCACATATTTCTAAACAATTTCATCATTATTTAAATTTTACTTTATATTATTGCTTTCTAAAATTATTTAAACAACACAAAAATGTAAATCTACTGCTACTCATATCATGAATAAAATATTAAGCCAGGTGTGGTGGCACATGCCTTTAATCCCAGCACTCAGGAGACTGAGGCAGGTGGAGGGTTGTGAGTTCGAGGCTGGCTTGGGCTGCAAGGCGAGTACAAAGCCTACCTGAGCTACATAGTGCGATCCTGCCTCAAAAAACTAGGGCTGGGAGTTTGGCTCAGTGGCTTAAGTGCCTGTCTGGCAGGCTTGAGACTGTGAGTGCGAGCTCTGGTGTAGCAAAAAAAAAAAAAGGAATAAAATATTACCAATAATTAAATCCATTTTTACATTTTCCTCACACCTGCAAGAGTAGACACTATCCTCAATTGAAATGTATATAATTATCCTCACACCTGCAAGAGTAGACACTATCCTCAATTGAAATGTATATACTTATCTTGCTTCTAAAAAGAAAAAAATCAAACCAGCTCTACCAGGTCCCGCGACTCTGCATCACCCACCAGGGGAATGCCTGGCCAGTCTCACAGGACACAGAGGTACTGAGCCCAACCCAGCCCAGGACCCCAGAGCTGCTCATCAGGGTCTGACCAGCATAGCTTCAGAGCCTTGGAGAGCTTGGGCTCTCCCCAGCAGAGTGCAGAGCATGCACAAGCTCCATACTTCAGTGGAGTGGCCTGCATGCAGCGTCCTAGAGCTCGCAGGCCCCTCCCAGCCAGGAGTAGGCCCTGGCACTCTAGGTCTGGGACTCACCCAGGCTTGCCTGGCATACCAGAAGCTCTGAAATCCTTGCAGCCAGACTCAGGGTCTGGGGGCGTCACTCTCCGGGGTATACTCTGCCTAGCTCCCTGGGATCGGGAGGCCTTGGCCCCCAACCAGAAAGGCAGAGGCTTCACCCACACAAACCAGGAGACTGCCTTCACTTGCTGCACACAGGATCCAGCTCTACTGGATCCCATGACTCAGCGGGACCCAACAAGGGAACACCTGGTCAGCCTCGCAGGACACAGAGCCACATAGGTTCTAGAAGAAAATGACAAAACAAAAGACCAAGAGGCAGTCCCAGTCCCCCAGCCCACAAAGAACAAACCCAAGAGACACTAAAATGGAAGGCAGTGGGAGTCACACAAATGGACTTTCTGAAATGATAGAAAATGCAATAAAGAAACATCTTGATGAAGCAATAGAGAAATTCAAATCAGAAATATTCTGTGAGCTAAAAAATGAAATGAGAATCATTATTAAAGAGATGTGTGTATCTAAAGAAGAGCAAAATAAAAAAATAGAAGAACTTAAGAAAATGATCAAAACTTTGAATGAACAATATAAGACACAAACAGAATGCATGAAACAGATGCAAAGGGAAATGCAGGAAATGAAAAATTCCATGCAAAGTTTGAAAAACTAACTGAATGAAGCTGAAGATAGAATCTCAGATGTTGAAGACAGCATGGGAGATCGTGGCCATGAAAGAAAAGATCTCTTAAAAGTAGTAAGGAACCAATAAACAACAATTCAACAGCTACAAGACGATGCCAAGACATATAACATAAGATTAACAGGCATCGATGAGAAAGCAGGGGACAATACTAATGACCTGCAAAGACTATTCACAGAAATAATAGCAGAAAACTTTCCAAACATGGGAAGAGAATCTGAAATACAGGTAACTGAGGCATACAAAACCCCAATTAACCATAATCAAAATAAATCTTCACCCAGACATATAATAATAAGGGTATCAGAAATAAAACACAAGAACAAAATACTAAAAGCTGTCAGAGAAAAAAATCAGATCACCTATGAAGGAAAGTCCATCAGAATCATGGCAGATTTCTCAACACAAAATTTTAAATTAAGAAGAGCTTGGAGTGAAGTATTTCAAATCCTGAAAGAAAACAACTTTCAACCCAGATTGATGTACCCTGCAAAACTATACTTAAAAATTGATGGAGAAATAAGATACTTTCATGACAAAGAAAAATTGAAGAAATCTATGGCCACCAAACCAACACTACAAAGAGTACTGAAAGTAACTCTAGAAAGAGACAAAGATAGCCACAATCTTAAGAACAACAAGAGGGACTTCCTCCAAGATGGCCACCCAGATGACACCATGACACGGAGGCTCCCTGAATATACCATCAAAATGCTGGAATATAAACTAATATAATAACAGAGAGAAGGAAAAAAGAGGGAGATGGGTCCTCTGGACCCAAGAAGAATCTAAAACGAGAACTGTAGCCCACGGACAGAGTAAAAGAATGAAATAAAGGCGGAGACCAGCAGCACCTCTGTCCGGAGCAGAATCCAATCAGCGCTGCCACCTGAGCTGAAAAGGTACGATCCTGGTGCTCTTGATACGTGGGGGTGTTGCCAGTAGATTTGCTGTGGTGTGGCGCGACGGCAGAGACGATGGCCGACCATGGAGCAAGGTGGTCGCAAGTGGGTAAGTGAGTGAACCTGGAGGCCCCCAACACCCCACCTCCGAGGGAGAGTGAGGGACAGCCATCTTGAGACCGGAACTGCACCTAATTAGGCACGGTTCCTGGAAGGCCATGGTGGAAACGGCGCGGGAGGTTTGGCAGATGGCCCTGTATGGTTAACCAGACAGCGGCCCCATCCTCTCATGCACCGCAGCAGACATTCACGGAGCAGAAACAGGCTTGGGAGAGGCAGTGGACCAACATGGCCTCACGGGCGAGCCCAGGAAAATGCCAAGACGGAAAGGCAGAGGGCACTCTCCTGACTCCGATACAAGCAGAACTGATTCCGGGGACACTAATGCTGAAATGGTCAGGAGTCCAAAAATTAAACTCTCAGAGGAGTTGACAACAGAAGTGGGGAGACAACTCCATGAAGCTATGAAAGAAATTAAAGCAGCACTGTTAACCCAACTGAGAATTGAAATGAAACTCATAATCGGGGAATCGCTAAGCGCCTCTAAAGGAAACATAGCAGAAAAGGTGGAGGATGAAAAATCAAAGGAAATTGAGAATGAAACTAATAAAGAATTAGAACGCATTAATCAGATTCAGAGAGATTACCAGGACATCAAAGACTCCAATAAAAGTTGGCAGAACCACTTGAAGGAAACTAAGGATAGATTTTGTATCTGGAAGAAAGAATGAAAACTTGGGGGAAAAAAAGGAGAGACTTTCTCAAGATAATTAGAAATCTGGAAGTGGCAGTGCAACGGCTGCAAGACAACCCAAGGAAACATAACTTACGAATAAAAGGTGTGAGTGAAAAAGCAGGGGTCAATACAAACCAAATTAAAAGACTATTTACAGAAATAATTTCAGAAAACTTCCCAAGCATGGGAACAGGAAGAGACTTTC